>PVLC010000035.1:11666-115404 GCA_004027655.1 Graphiurus murinus | reverse complement strand
TTTATTTTTAAATTTTTAAACTTTATTTTTATTTTGGTAATTCTTGTTCTTTCATTTGATCTCGTGTGTGTGTATGTGTGTGTGTGTGTGTGTGTGTGTGTGTGTGTGGTACTAGGGTTGGACCAGGAGCATTCTACCTCTGAACTATACCCCCAGCCCTTTTTTTATTTTTTGTTTTGAAATAGGATCTTGCTAGGTTGCTGAGAGTCTCACTAAGTTGCCAAGGCTGGCTTTGAATCTGAGATCCTCCTGGTCTCAGTCTCCCAAGCACTGGGATTATAGGTGTGCACTACCATACCCATACCCTTGGAGACATTTTAAAGGACTTATAATTTAGATAATAGCTTTTTTTTTTTTTTTTTTTTACCCCAAACAAGTACAAAATTTACCGTTTTTGCTCTCTGTTTTAAAGATTTATTTGGTTTCCTTACTAAATAGCTTCGTTATTTTCATATGTTGAAAAGATACATGTAACAGTATTTCTATTATCGATTACATTTTAAAGGCTTAACTTATATTTCACCAATTATCAGACTAAAAAAAGAAGTAACATTACTTGATTTCATAAACAGAAATTTAAAACCTTGCCTCTGCCTCATTCTCTGAACTTTCTTGATGGCTTTTATTGTTACTTTCTAGCTACCATTTCCTCCGTGAGAGTAATTTTTTGCCATTTACCTTCAGGTGTTCTGCTGTCTGGGGTGTAGGGCTCACCGCCATTTCATTACAACACAGCTTTCCCACTTCTTAGCTGTGAATGTTGCTCATCCTCAGTCAGCTAGACAATACCTTTGAGGATAAAGTCAAGGTGCAGTATTTCTGAGCCTTAAATGTCTGTCTCAGATGTTTTTCTATTGCCTGGAAATCTGACCAATGCAATTCTTGGGTCACATCGTTTTATCTTAAAACTCTGTAGCCATTAATCCATTATGTCTTGGCATTTGAAGATGCAGAGAAAGCCAGATGTGGTGGTGCATGCTTGGAATCCCAGTACTTGGAAAGCTGAGACAGGAGGATGGCTGGTTCCAGGCCAGCCTCAGCAATTTAGTGAGTCGCTCAGGAACTTAGTAAGACCCTCTTTCAAAATAAAGAATGGGCTGGGGGTGTAAGTTGGAAGTAGACTGACCCCGGGTTCAATCTCCAGTCACATTCGAGTGCACGTGTGCGGGCGACACACACACACACACATACACACACACACACACACACACACACACACACGGATGCAGAGAAGATTGAGGTTGTTTTCTTTATTTTCTTTCTCCTTCCCTCCCTCCCTTCCTCCCTCCCCTTCTCCCTCCCTTCCTTCCTTCCTTCTGTCCTTCCGTCCCTCCCTTCCTTCCTCTGCATATATATATATATATATATATATATATATATATATATATATATATATATATATAGTTGTATTATTATTTTTTGTGATGTCTTTATGGTGTGGGTTCTTCAAGTTGACCTTGACCTGAAAAGGTGGCATGGCAGGCCTATCTCAACTCACCTGTGTCTGGTGCCCTTTTGTGTACCTCACACCCTGCCTTATCAGTGGCATACGAGCAGAAGGGACAAATGTCACTTCCAGGTTGAAGTTAAGAGACAAGCTCCTGCTTTTCCATGTCCTTCTTGTCCTTTGCTGTGATAACTGCAGATTTACCAAGTAGGTGCTATTTCATCATGAGCCTGTAATGTAAGCAAGAAGTCAAAAATTTTTTTTTTCAGTACTGAGGATGGAACCTGGGGGCATTCTACCTCTGAGCTACATCCCAGCCCTATATTTTTGTCTTTATTTTGAAACAGGGTCTCACAAAATTGCGGAGGGCCTCACTAAGTAGCTGAGGCTGGCCACGAACCTGGATCTTACGATCTCAGTCTCCCAAGTACTGGGATTACAAGCGTGCGCCACCACGCCTGGCTAAGAAGTCAACCTTTTTTGCTGTGAGCCATTCCGATTTTAGAAGTGTCTATAACCTCAGCATACACTACCAAGCCAATTCTAAGTAACAGATACAATAAACTTCAATCAGGCACATATATGGCTTTTTTGTTATCTACTAAGGTAGTTCTCAAACTTTCTAGTTTTAGATTTAAAGATTATCAAGGACTTCCCTCTTCAAACATTTGTTTTTGTTGGAAATATCTTTCAGTATTTGTCATATTAGAAATTAAAACAGAACTTAAAAATATTTGTAATTAATTCGCCTAAAATAATAGAAAACCCACGATATCTTTCAAGTAAAATATTTTGATGAAAACTAAATACATTCCAAAATAAAATGAAATTCAATGAGAAAGAATGGCATTGTTTCATGCTTTTGCAAATCTTTCTAAATGGAACTGAATAAAAAAGGCTCAATTTCCACACCTCCTTCTTCATCCACTTTACTGAATTATGTTGTTTTGATTGAAGTACAAGAAGAAAATCTAGTATCACACAAATATATGATTAGCCAAGAGAAGGGTATTTTAAAGCCTTTTGGGATGGTTACAGATTCTTTGATATTACCTCAACACTTGAGTGGTAGTTTCTCAAAGGTGAGTTGCAGACAGTGGAAACCACATTAATATTCTCTTCGCCTGTGTTACGTTAAAGCCCTTTGGCCTTCTTCATATTTTGAATGGATCCTTTGTAACATCACCCATTGGTCATTTGGAACATTGATCGACGGAGTGTTATAGATCTTCTAGATGCTGACATATTTCCTTTTACTATTTTTAAGAACCACATTAGTTAATATTGCCACTATTTTACCAGGAAAGACTTTATATTAAAAAACTGTCAGATTCATGGTGGCCAGTACATGTTTCCCAAAAATTTTAATTTCCTACTAGAGACCCAAATTTTATAATTGGCAAGAGATGCTGTCATTTGTCCTTGGAGAGACATATTTCCTTTTTTTTTTTTTTTCAAGAAAAATGTCTGCCATGTGTTCATATCTGAATAATCAAAAATTTTCAGTTATTCATTCAGGGAAATGATATTTCATGAAAAATGTGTCTGGTCTCACTAACGACAGTCTTGGAGGGACCATTGTAGTTTGCTGTGTGGCACAGGACTTCATGCCTGTCTGCCAGTGCAGACCAAATTACGCCCAATTAAGCAGCTTAACCCCCAGATAGACATTTATAATCTGACATGGTGTCCATGGGGCAGGAACACGAGGACAGTGTGTCTGGTTATTTGGACTTGAGGTCTGACACGATGCTCTAGTGGGTTAGAGTTGCTCCTAGACTTGGCGGGCAGGAAGATCCAGCTCTAAGGTGGCTCTGCACGCCATCATTTTAGACTATTATTTTCCTATTAATTATGGTAATGTCAATGCATATGCCAGAGCACTATTTCACACTATATGTTATTTCATCTTTTTTAAATGTACATTTATTGGTGCATTATGATCTCACACGTCATAATGAAGTTCAGAGTGATAGGGACATACATGCACACAGCACTTGGTGAGCTTCCCCAGCTCCCCCTACCTCCCCTTCCCTGGACATGACATTGGGATCAGCACTGATCATGTCACATATGTACACAGCATCAATGGTAGTGTTTGCTTCATCAAATCTTATCCCTTGCCGCACACACCTCTTTCTTCTAGACCCCCTAAGTCACTCCACTGGGGTTTCTCTTCCTCTATCTGGAATCCCTCTTCTATCCCAATTTCTCCCTAGCTTCCACATATGAGAGAAAACATATGACCCTTCATTTTCTGTGACTGGATGGATACACAATGGAATTCTACTCGGTCATTTTACTTGTTACCATTTTAACGTAGCCATCGTCTTCTCTTAAATCCAAGAATGATTCTCTAGTTGTTTTCCACATTCCTGATTCAATTTTCAGAAACATCCGTCTGGGCACTTACTGTCCCTACTGGGGATTTTTACGCTTTTAGGTGTATGTGTTTATTTTAATCTTTGTAAATCCTTATCATGCCTCTCTTCCCTTTTTTCGCCTGTTTCTGCTCGGTGCTGTTGAAACACAGTCCTCTGGTTCTCTGATGTGCTTAGCTGATGCAGCCCAGGCAGAGATGACCCCATCCCCCAGACACACACACACACACACACACACACACACACACACACACACACACACACACTCACACCTGGGTTCCTCTCCTTTCGGCAGCTCTACCTGTGGGAGCCAGGTTGAATCGTGCCCTGGATGCTGTACCTGAACCCCACCTCTATGGCAGCCCAATCTTGAGTTTGATGTGGTCCTCTCTCTTTGAATCAGACAGTGGGAGAGCAAAGATGGCATCCCTGTTTCCCCAGGCTGGGCCACTTGGTGGGTTTCCTCCTAGGATATACATGGAGGTATCCTTCTTAGTCCATCTTTTTCTGCCTCATAGACATTATCGGAGCTCTCTCACAGGTTCAGAGCAGGCATGTCCTTTAGACTATGGTTTTTAGCATTGTTGAATTTTATGTTTATGAATAAAATTATTAGGTATTGGAACTATAGGGGTAAGATTACACTTTAAAAAATTTGTTCCTGAAAGAATTTAAAAGGTTATTAAGGTTTACTTGCATCATAATAGCAATATAAGACAGTTGTAGTATTTTTGGTAATTTGAAACGTTTTCATCATTATTATTGTTTTTAATGGTACATGTTTATAGGGTACAGTGTGATGGTTTGATAGTTACATATAATGTGTAAGAATCAAATTGGGGTGATTAGCATTTCCATCTTCTTAAACATTTATCACCACTTTGTGTTGGAATTATATTTTGATAGGTGAAGGTGTAGGGACTGTGCTAGTCATAAACTCATAGCATAACGTGCTCTAACACTCTGGGGATTTCCTTTTTATTATTTCCTTTAGTATCTGTTTTAAAAGTTTAATTGTAATTACTGTGCACATACAATGTGGGGCTTATTTTAATAGAAGTGTATCTTAAGGGGGAGTGGCTCCTGCTCACACTGCCATACTGAGCTCTCTGCTGGGGCTTTTAAAGTTTTATAGTGGTTGTTATAAGGGAAGGAACCAAAAGGGTTGAAGATAAGGCATTTGATTTCTTCTCTATTGTTTGGATTTCTTTACAATTAACCTGTTTTAGTGTACTACTTATATAATAAAATAGTAACTCATGAACAGCTTTATTGAGCTATAACTCATCTATTGTGTACTATGTGACTCAGTGGTTTTTAGTGCAGGTTTGTTCCACCATCACCACAAAGGATTTAGAACATTTTCATCAACCTAAAAGAAATCCCATCCCCATTAGCAGTCACTCTGGTTCCCTCCCTCAATCCCCTAAATGTACTTTCTGTCTTTATGGATTTGCCTATTCTGGAAATTTCATATACATGGAATCATGTATGTTGTCTTTCGTGTCTGGCTTCTTTAAAATATTAGCATATTGTTTTCAAGATTGATCCATGTTGTAACTTGTATAAATACTTAATTTCTTTTTATGGCTGAGTTATATTCCATTGTATCAATATAATGATTTCATTTAATTGATTCATCAAATGATGGAGATTGGGTTATTTCTACTTTAGGGCTATTACAAATAATGCTGTTATGAATATTTATGTGACTTTTTTTTTTTTTTTTTGCGGTACTGGGGATTGAACTCAGGGGCATTCTACCTCCAAGCTATACCCCCAGCCCTATTTTTTATTCTTTATTTTTGAAACCGAGTCTCACTAAGTTGCGGAGTGCCTCACTAGGTAGCTGAGGCTGGCCGTGAACCCGGATCCTCCGGTCTCAGCCTCCCGAATGCTGGGATTACAAGCGTGCGCCACCACGCCCGGCTTATGTGACTTTCTTGTAGGACATGTTTTTATTTCTCTTGGATGCTCCTCTGATCCTAATGTTTTTGCCCCTACCCCTAATTTGTATGTTGAGGCCTAGGCAATCATGAATGGGTTTAGTCCCCTTATACAAGAGGGCCCAGAAAGCCTCTTGACCCTTCCACCGTGTAGATTATAGTGCAAAGACAGCAACCTCTGAACCAAGAAATGAGCCCTCGCTGGACACCAAATTCGCTGGCACTTTGATCTTGGACTTTCCAGCATGCAGAACTATGAGAAAATAAACTTCACTTGTTTGTGAGATACCCAGCTTATGATATTTTGTTGTAGTTGTCTGAATGGGTTAAGACAGTGATTCCAATCACTGGGTCAAATAGTAACTTTATATTTAGTTTTATGAAAAGCTTCCAAGCTGTTTCTTACGTGGCTGCACCATTTCACATTCCCACCAGCAGCATGAGGGTTCCAATTTCCCTACATACATCCTTGCCAACAGTTGTGACTGTCCATCTTTTTTATTATAGCCATACCAGTGGGTGTGTAGTGGTATTTCACTGTGGTTTTGATTTCATTTCCCTAATGAGTAATGATATAGAACATTTTTTTCATGTGCTTTGTCCCATTGTATATGTTCTTTGAAGAAATATCTTTCCAATTCTCAAATAATTAGCTCATTTGAAAATCGGGCTCATTGTCTTTTTATTGTTCAGTTGTAAGAGTTATTTATATATTATTGATTCAAGCCCTTTAGCAGATACTTAAAAACATTTTATTTTACTCTGTGAGTTGTTTGTATACTTTCTTGATGATGTCCTATGAAACACAAAATTTGAAAATTTTCTGAAGTCAAATTTATCTACTTTTTCTTTTGTTTCTTGTGCTTTTGGTGTCATATCTAAGATGACATTGTCAAGCCCAAGGTCAGGAAGATTTGCTCCTATGTTTTCTTTTAAGAGTTTTAGTGCTTACATTTAGGTCTATTATTTATTTTTTTGTGTATGGTGTGAGGTAAGAGATCATCTTTATTAATTTGCATGTGTATACCTAGTTGTCCTAGCACCATTTGTTGGAAAGATTATTCTTTTCTCATTGAATTGTCTTGGCACCTTGTCAAAAATCAGTTAACCATAAAGTAGGGGATTGTTTCTGGACTCTCAAATTTATGTCATCGCTTTACATTTTGATCTTTGTGTGCATATCATGTTGTCCTGATGACTGTAATTTTTGTTGTAAATATTCACAATGGAAGCTTTGAGTCCTCCAACTATTTTTTTTTCCCTTCAAGACTGCTTTGGCTATTCTGGGTTCATTACATTTCCATGTGAATTTTAGGGTTCTTTTCTCAATTTCTGGAATTCCTTTTTGCCTTATTATATAATTTTTATTGGTGCACTGTAATTATACATCAGAGTGAGCTTCAAATCAATACAAACATACAGGCACACAGCACTTGCTGTGTTTCCCTCCATATTCTAATCTGCCTCCCCTTCCTACCTCACTGTACATGCTAGAGGCATCTAGAATTTTGAGAGTGCTTTATTCTTTTTAATTGCTATGCAGTACTACATTATTTATTTTAATAAATATATTTTTGAAATCATTTGCTGCAGTGATAAACTTCAACTTTATTCTGTCAGCATGTTTTATGTTAGTTATGTTTTTAGGATTTTGAGAAAAAAGAACTTATATAATCTCTAAGGTGAATTTTTTGTTGTATTTTTCCATGTTTATAAGTCTGCTTGTAGTTTTTAGGATTTATATGTATGTTCTAGTGATTATTTTGCAGTCATAAACTTTAATTCTCAATTTTTATTAGCAATATTGAAATCTGTATATTTTCTCTTTATTTTCCATCTCCCTTCGCCAGTTAGTTTATTTGATTGCATTATTTTCTTTGTGTTTACTTTTATAACTTTATATATACTTATAACTATTACCACTGTTTATTTTTAGCATATAAATGATGAGGAAATTGGCATATTTCTAATACCCCATCTCTTTCTCCCCTCCGAATCTTATTGTTTAATTGTTTTTTATATTGTCAGAGTGCATGTCATTTACATTTGCTTGGGTAGAATTTATTTCTATATTTTCTTTAGTTATACTACAACAGTTAAGTAAATTAAATACCCAGTGCCTCTTATTTTGGCTTAGTTTCTCCATTTATCACTTGATTGTTTTTTATTCCTTTTCTAGAAGTTTTCTCAGGAAGGTATCATGGGAAATGTATTTACCTTTGGTTTTTAAATGTGAGTGACAATTTGGCTGAGTATAAAATTCTTGACTCACATTTTATTTCTTGAGAACCTTTGTTGCTGTGTTTCTACTGAGGCTATTATTAGGCTGAATATTGCTGTAGAGGACTTTTAAAGTCAACTTTTTTTCCCCTCCCTAATATGTAAGTTGATCTTCCTGTCAAACTAGTGAAATAATTATTTGCCGATGAATTCAGGTGATTTTACTAGAATATGCATCCATGTTCATTTTGTATCCATTTCACTCCTTCCATGCCCTCCCCATGAGGAAAAATGTGTATAGATACAAGGCTTCCTCTATTTTTGAGTGATTGTTTAGAACTACTTTAAAATTATAATTTTAATCCAATATGTTATTTCAGTTCTCTTCTACTGTGACAATTACAATAATGTTATCTTATACTTAAAAATATTTTAAAAACTTTATTTCCCAAAATGAATATTCTTCTTACTCTTGGGTTTTTTTGTCCATTACTAGACTGTTAGCAGTTCTTTTTCCTCCTCAAACTGCTTCCAATATAAACATTTTGGTACTGATTTATGTTTTACTTCTTTCCTGAATTCTACCGGTTAATATATCATTTTTTATGTAATTGTCTCATAATTTTTCTAGCTCTTTGTTTCTGCTTTGTGCTCTTGTTTGATAATTGTGATTGTTTTAATTTTTGAAAGTTCATGGCACCATAATTATAATTTTTATTTGCCTATTTTTTTTTGGTCATGTATCATCCCAATGTTTACCCATTTTTTATTGTGGTACCTTTGTAAAAATATTTTTAAAAAGCCCTACTCAGTTTTGAATATAGTGAGTTTTTTTGGAACAACTCTTTTTAGAAACTTTAGTGAGCGAGGGAGGATTAGGATGGCATCTCAGGCCAGCAGAAATTCTTCCTAGTTCCACATTATGCAGTGTTTCTATTTTATTTTACATTTGCATGGATTATTTTAGGATTGAAATTTATACTTTGTTGATAGAGTTTGTCAGAAATAGGGATGCTTATTCTACACATTGTCGTTCCTCAACAATAAAGTATTTCCTTAAATATGGTATGAGTCTGTGTCCCCAAAGTATGGACTTGACATTTATGTTTATGCTTTCTTTGTTGTTTTGGGGTGATTTCAAAGAGATAAAATACCGTAGTACTATTATTATTCTACCAATTAAAAACTGGATGTTTGGAATACTAATTTTTCAGTATCTTTTCTCTCTTACTAACTTACATACTAGAGGGTAGGGATCATATTTGGTGCACTGCTAATATTCTGCTTTGTACATAATACCCATATCACTAAACATTTCTTTTATAATTATATACAGAGCACATAGTTAAGTAAGTAAACTTTTGTCAGCTGACAGCTCCAGTGTTCTTGGTAAGGATCATCAATTACCTTTAAATAAGTAAATCTTTCTTATCATTTACCTGTACTATGCTACATAGAGCTACTCATTGAGAAACAGCCTCACGCCAAATCAGTTCCTGAGATTTGGAGCTAACACTTAACAACTATTTGCTTATGATTTCATAGTATCTTTGTGCTTTTTTCTTAATTGGCAGGTACCAAGGTATCTTGCTGAGCCTCAGTTTTAGTTGCCTCAGGGGAGGCTGCCTGTCTCTCTGACATGTCCTTAACACACTCAAAGTAAATTTCAGGCGTGTCATGAACTCTATTTTGTATAGTTGTCCATTTACAATGTTTTCTTTAAATTTGTTGAAAGTTTGTCCAGTTGGGTATCATAACAAAGATGTTGACAGATGTAAATTTTATTTTGTTATATAGATTGATACTGGGAACACTGATACAATAAGAAAACACTAGAGTGCTGTTTTGCATCCAGACTAGCAGGCTCAGGTCTCCGCTCCTCACTGGGGCATTCTGCCAATAAGTATTCAGAACTTCATCTTTATTCGTGTCAGCCCAGCTTTTTATTGCCCTCTCATTGTATTTATTAACAGCAAAGCAGAAGCGTTTACTTACATTTAGGAAGAGCACAGAGGTTTTCTGGTGGTGTGGGTCTCACGAACACCCACCCACTGTGCTTATCTTAATTAGACTCAATATAGCTCTGAAGCTCTCAGAGGTAATTTCTGAAAAGTGCACAAATAGAATTCAATGATTATTAAAATAAGTTGAAGCTCAATTTGTGGAGCTTATAGTTTATTAATTTTTTTTTAGAAAAAAGAAAATGTGTTTTGCAGAGAGATACATGTGTTATGCTGCAGTCACACGTCACCACATGTAAAACGTCTTTCCTCAGCAGCATTTTATGATAAGGAGGAATTAACAGTTCTAATAATGAAATGACATGGTTTTTCTGCATTAACGTCTGTAGAACAGCAAATAAATGACCACAGATAATCAAAGGAATGGAGCATTTAAATTGCTATTTTAAAATACAGTGAAACCCTGGACTTGGTTTGGAAACAGTGCCATGTAAGCTTTAAAAGCCATGCTTATTTCTTATATAAATTTTCTAATTTTAAAACTCCCATTTGTATCCTGTGTGAAATCCTCTATGAGAAGAATTTAAATACTATATTTGAGATAAACTGAAATATTAATAAGCAAGCAGGCATTCTGGAAGATGAAGACAGCAGTATATTTCCATTTGGATCTTAAAAAAAAAAAATTTAGAGAAACCAAGAAGGCAGACAGGTTTCTGCTGGGTCACGTGCTAGGGTGTGGCAGGGTGGTGGTGGAAGGCAGGGTGCCCTCAGGCTGTCCCCTGTGGTGATCAAAACTCTGTTTCCCTCGCCACTTTTATTCATTGATATCATGATCCTGGCAGCCAGCCAATTTTTAGATTTGGAGAAATAACTTAATTTTGATGCTTAACACCCTCATAACATGTTGAAGACATGGCTCGGAGTACAAAGAAGGAGGAGGAGGAGGAGGAGGGGAAAAAGATAATCTTTCAGATGGATGTGGAGAGCAAAACAGGGGCAGTAGACTGGACTTCTGACTGTTTCTCTTCATTAAACAATCACCCATCAATTCATCCATTATCTCTCCATCCATCCACTCACCCACCCATTCATCATCCATCCATCCATTTATCCACCATCCATACATACAACCCATGAGGCTGAGAGGAAGGGGGAGCTATTCTCAACATCCAGCAACACTTAAAAATTATCTTCTCTACCTCTCCTTATCTAAATGCCCTCCACATCGACTACAACTATTTCCATAAAACGTGGCCAGCACCAAAATTCTCGTCTCTTGCGTATGTCCCATTTTTTCCCTGATCATTGAAATTTCCTGTTAATGGAGATGCACTTTCTACTCATGACCCTCTAGCTGTCACAAGCACCTGAGAAGCACTTCTGTTACCCCCACAAAAGTCTATAAGGTAGGGTCTTGTGTTTGGGGACCTTCAGCCTATCATCTCTAAGACTAGAAGTCGTATGTTGCCCACAGCAGCCTTGGGGATGTGTACAGTAGAATCTCATTTGTAGGGAAGAATGTTTTGGAGTGAAGAAGGAATGGAAGAATGCTCTTTTTGCAGTGCGTCTGACTGGGCCTTGTTACCATTTCTTCGCGTCTCCAAATGAAGAGGAGACCGTGGCCAGGCTCCATTTTGTCTCCCAGATTCCCCGGCCAGTCCTTTCTGACTCAGGTTGGATTCTCTTAGGCACAGCTGGAAGAGACCATTCATGGAAACTTATTTTTTTCTCTCCCCTGTCTAATGAAGGATCTAATTCCTCAGTTTAACGTCTTCTGTCCAGTGAAGGTCTGGTCCAAGATCATTCCAGATATATTACTGTTGGGCCGACTAATTAGATGTTAAGCACTGTTATAAGTGCTCGCTTATGTGACTTGTATTAAGAATCCTGTAGGGTTAGTACTAGTATTATCCCAGTTCTGTTGCTGGGAAAAGCTGAGGCATGGAGAGGTTAGGTAGTTAGCCAGGATCATTTGCCTAGTAAAGGGTTAGGTTAGGTAGTTAGCTCAAGATCACTAGTAAAGGACTAGGTTAGGTAGTTAGCCTGGGATCGCTCAGTCAGTAAAGGATGGTGGCAGAATTTGCATGCAGGCCCCCTCTCTCCAACATACATGCTGTTTACCACTCGTTTCCACCACCTCTCAAAGGAAAGCCCCTTCTTGACCGCCACATATGGTGTACCCAGCCACAACGAAGGAGGTGTAAAATGAGAACGGTAAACCTGCCTCGTTGGGATAAAGCAGGAGTCAGGTGCCGTCGCCCACACTAAGCCCTTCATCTGGTCCTTAGCCACTTTCAGTGTTCAATAGCAATTACAGATTTAAAGAAACGGAGGCCCACGGGGGTCATTGACTCGTTCAGGGTCACAGGAGAAGCTGGTGAGCCACGGGGACACAAAGCCGGCTCACTGGACGCTCATGCCATTACATCTCCTTATGGAATGTTTAAATAAAGTCATTCAGCAAAATGCCACCCCATCTCTGCGCCAGTTCCTTGAGTTGTAAGAACAAATTGCTGCGGGCTGCACAGTGCCTGTAATTACTGTGGTCACCGATGGTAAACACGCTGCTTGGGTTTGTCGCGGCAAACAGACAGCAGTGCACAGGCACACTCGGATCCTTTTTAATATGTAAAGAATTTTCTGGAACTTCATGCCACCAGAATGTCAGAAGAGTTAATGGCAGATGTGGTTGTGGAAACGTTCTGTATTTTTAGACAACCTTTAATTAAAACACTTTGTATGTCTCGGCGACCAAATCATATGCTGCCACTTGAAGGCTGTCAGAAGGGGAAGAAGTGTACAAAGCTTCTAAACGCAGCTTTGCTTATTTTTATCCGAGACGGAGTGAGGGAGCCTTTACAGGGACAAAGCTCTCTCTGGCTTCAAAATTATATGAATTTAATATGCAGTGCAAATACGCAGTGTTCAGCACATTCTAAGGTCCACAGTCAGTGTGACCTGGAGGCGGGTGGGTCAGCCCAGGACTGTGAGCTCAGCCTGGACCGCCCCACCCAAAGTCTCCTGACCTGCGAGACCTTCCTAATAAGCCAATGTCGCTGCTTATCGGCTTTGCATATTCAAACATAAAGGGGTTTGCAGGGCTGTACTAGCCTAGAGTCACGCTGGAATCAGCATTGAAACCAATGTGTGTGAAAAAGGGGGCACTTTGGGAGCAACTGTGTTCAAATGTAAAGTAGCAGTTTTATTACCAAGCCATGCATTTGACAAAGTTCTCTGCCACTACTTTGTTGCTGATCCTCTACCTGTTCTGCGGCGGTTTAAGATCGGTGTACTTTCTCTGCTACTCTTCTACAAAGAAGCAGAGCCTTGTTCCCCGCCCCGAGAGTGTGGGCTAGACTTAGCAACTCAGTTCCGATGAAGAGAACAAGTAGGAATGCAGTGTGTGCTCTCTGAGATGGGTCAGGGACGGCACAAGGACTTCCTTCTCCTCTTCCTTGCCTTTGAATCACTGGCTCTGGGAAGTCAGCTATCATGGCATGAGGAGGCTCAAGGAGCCCACAGAGGGCGTGTAAGTGAGGAACTGAGTGTCTCGCTTGCAGCGCTGAGCGTGGGAGCCGGGTCCGCCCACAGAGGACCAGATCCCTGCAGGGCCCTGGGTGCAGCCTCCTGGCCTTGCCGCTCCTGTGCTCCCAATGCATGAACCCTGTAGGACCACACAAGCTTGCTGTTTTAAGTCAGTTTGGGGCAATTTTACTGTCAGCAATAGACAGCCAATAAACAATATCTAGACAGCCCTTCCCTCACTTGGCTGTCCCCTGCCTGTTCCCTCCGCCTGTCCATCATCCCTCCATCCCCCCTTGGGCCTCATCAGCACTGGAGGGAACAGGGCTCAAAGTGGGCAGGTGGGGCAGGGCTGTAAGGCTTCTCAAAGCCTTTGGTAATAATAAATTTTTTTTGAAGCTATAAGTTTGAAATTTGGTTTTAGGAACTTCCAGCGTAGCCCTGCAGCATCCCAGCCTCTGGTTTCTCTCTTAGTGCCATCCACAGGAGCTGGAGAATTAAGTCCTTCCCTTTCTCTCAATGACTTGAAGTTCAGGTCAGCCACATTTTCATGGTGTGTGACGGTTACGGGCAGCTTGTTTGTGCTTTAACAGTATCACTTGCTCGACCTCCAAATGGCCACCCTCCAGCAGGCATCTTGAGAGTCCCAGGAATGCCTTGCCAAGGCTTACCCAGAGTCCTCAAATATTCAGTTTTCGCTTCTTCAGTGTTTAGGATGCTCCAAGGGAAAGATGAATCGGGGAGCCCCCACTCTGACTAGTCTCCATCTCAGTACCCATCCCCCTGCAGATGGACCTGCGGCATGCCGATCAAGGCCTACACATGGAAAAGGGCTATCTCATGACATGGGAGACACTTTGATCCCGAGACAAAATATAATTGCCCATGTGTGTGAAGAGAAACAATTTAAGAAGAGCACATGAAGAAATTTGAGAATTCTTTGTCAATGCTAATAATTTTGAAAGCGGACGGCAAAGGATCTCAGACCATTTTAATTTTTTTTTTTTTTCAAGATCATTAAAACCAGAAAAATGAGCCGGGCGTGGTGGCGCACACTTGTAATCCCAGCATTTGGGAGGCTGAGACTGGAGGATCTGGGTTCGCGGCCAGCCTCAGCTACCTAGTGAGGCACTCCGCAACTTAGTGAGACTCGGTTTCAAAATAAAGAATAAAAAATAGGGCTGAGGGTATATCTCGGAGGTAGAGTGCCCCTGAGTTCAATCCCCAGTACCGCAAAAAAAAAAAAAAAAACCCCAAAAACAAAAAACAAAAAACCAGAAAAATCAGTGGCAGCTGAATTGAAGCAAGTGACAGGGTTTGAAACAAAGCAGGTTTACAGCTGATTCTCTCCTGGAAGCAAACCACAGGAGAGCAAGCGTTTATCTTAGGTGTTGGGTTAGAGCCACCATTCCTGGCATTTAATAGAAGTAGCTAGCTTTTTAAAGAAACAGGCTGGTCTGCAGTGAAGGAGGGGTATCAGAAGTAGGAATTTGAAATGTAGTAGTAAAGAAATAACTTGAGAAAACATAATGGAAGGATCTAAAAGGTTTTATTTATTTATGAATTGGGTTTCAAAAACCATTTTCCCACTTCCGCTCTGCTTTTTATTTAGTTCTCAAGGTGGAGCAGAGCACATTTCACTTGCTAATTTGGGGCCAGGTTAAGAAATGGTACCATTGTTAGGCTTTCACCAGGGACACAGAGAAAGCCACAGGAGAGGATGCTGTAATTCTTGAAGTGGGAAGAGAGCTGAGCTGACTGTTCACTAGGCTCACCAGTGGGGCCTTTGCATGTCTGGTGAAGCTGCTCCTGAAGAGGGTGGGCCTCTGGAAACCATGAGCACGTGGGATGTACTGGTGGCTGGCATTCCCAAGGGAGAAACCACACTAATGTGAGTCTCGACATTGTAATCCAGGACCTTCTTGGGGCATTCTCCTCATGCTGTCATAGAAAGGAGGGTCCCCTAATCACCTCAGCAGTGCAGATGCCTAGCCCCACCCTCTGGAGGTAACAGTTGGGTAACGTCAGGGGTGGTACCCAAAGTCTTAGGGCTTGCAAAGCTCCAGCCAATTCTAATGCTCCAGTGGGAGTAGAAACTCCCCTGGTGGAGGGCAGTGGGAATCACAGCAGAAGAGTTCTTAGAGAGGGGTATAGGGGTGTTCTACAAAACCACACAGCCCTGGAGCTGCCACCAGATGGATGGACAGGGGGCCTGGGAGCTTGCGGAGACGGGAAATAGGGAAGGATTAGTGACTTCACTAAGGACTCACATTCTAGGCTCCAGAGTACAGCTAGGGGCTCTTTCTTTCTTTCTTTCTTTCTTTCTTTCTTTCTTTCTTTCTTTCTTTCTTTCTTTTTTTCTTTCTTTTTTTCTTTCTTTCTCTCTCTCATACCAGTGGATCCCTAGAGAGAACAGAGACTCACAAGGTAGGGGTGTGAATATGAGAAAAGTGTCATGTTGCCCATCTTCCCTGGCCCTGATAGGGAGGATGGGGAGGAGGTTGGTTGTTCCCACAGCTCTGGCTCCCAGGACACTGGCTCCTTCTTGTCCAGCAGGAGGAGAGGGCAGTACTCTCCTCACCAGACTTGGTGGGTACCATGCTTCAGGCTGCCCCAGGGAGGATTTGCCGTGTGCCAGGGTCAGGCCTGTCTCCTGCTGATGAGGGCCAGGAATTGTGCAGTTTGGTTGCCCACGCATAAGAGAACCGGTTGTTCTTTATGAACATATAACCCAAAGCCAACTTGCAAGCTTGTCTTTCAAATGAGCCCTGTGCACTAAACTTCAAGCACTTGGCCAGCTTTATATTTAACATCTATAAACGTCAGTCCCTAAAAAGAGCAGTCTGTTGGCTTGTTTGAGCTCCAATGAGTGCAGAGAAAGCTGGGTGGAGGTGACAGGAGCCTGGACCCCATGAGGACATCCTCCTGGCGACGCCATATCAAGACAACAGACAACCTTAGTGCCAGCGATAGTGTGTGCAGAAGCGCGGAATCTTGTCACAACAGGGGGGTGTGGGGTAAAAGGCGGGTCTTTAATAATCTGGTGGGAATCTAGAACATTTAAAGGGAGTATAGGAAAGCTGACAGAACAGGAAGGCTGGTTGAGGTGGCAAGGGGGTGTGAGAACTCGGCCAAGGAGTCTGGATGTAACACAGAGACATTCAGAAGCTGTTAGTTGGACAGGGAGTGATGCT
Source organism: Graphiurus murinus (assembly GCA_004027655.1). NCBI lineage: Eukaryota > Metazoa > Chordata > Mammalia > Rodentia > Gliridae > Graphiurus > Graphiurus murinus. Next base: position 98,730 of record PVLC010000035.1, on the reverse strand, counting down.
GTTTCTAAGGAAGTTAGCCAGCCCATAGAAGCCGGTGGGAGTGAGGAGTGCCCATGTGGGGTGCGGGGATAGCCCTGTACGGTGGCAGTGTGAACAGAGAAGGGGCCATCAAGTACAGCAGACAGCTCATTAGTTGTGAGGAGAGGGGTCCGAGAAGACTCTCAAGTAATTGGCCTAGTGACGGGGCCACGGTGTGTGTCATCAATAGAGACAAAGGAGACAGATTTAGGGGAGGAGCCTGGAGTGGGAACTTCGATGCCCAGCTTTTAGGCATGAGGCGGAGACATTTAGTAGACCCTGGGACACCAGGACCAGGAGGAGGAGAGCGGGGAGGTGAATACAAGCGTCATGCGTAAGGCAGATGGCCCGGTGCCTGAGAGCCCTTGTGAAGCTGGCAAACACCGTGCCAGAACCTTCCCACTGTTTCAGTCCTCACAGCGGCTTTGTGAGACAGTCTTCGTCATCCCCACTTTGTAGACAAGCAGAGAGGTTCAGGCTGCTCAGTACAGCAGGCCACAAGCTGCAGAGCTGAGCTCAAGTCCAGCGTTAGAGACCTGAACACCAACAATCCTCGTTTTCCACCCCGGCCTTCTATAAACTAGGAACAGTTTTAAAATAGGAAGGAAGACAACTCAGACTAAAGGACAGCCTTTATGCTTCTTATAGCTGCATTTTGAAAAGTCATGGTGACCGTGGGTGGGCCAAAGGACAGTCCCTGGGGAAAGGGCCGATGTATCAAAGAGACCACGCAGCCAGGCATGGGGGTGCGTGCCTGCAATCTCAGTGCTTGGGAGGCTGAGATGGGAGGATCACAGGTCAGTCTCTGCAATGTAGTGAGACCATGTTTCAAGATAAAAAATTAAAAAAGGAGCTGGGGGTGTAGCTCAGAGGTAGAATGTCTCTGGGTTCAATCCCAAGTACCACACACACATACATGCACACACACACACACACACACACACACACGCGCGCACACCACACGCTCTGAGCCCTTCTGAGTTTTGACTCTGCCACTTCCAGGCCATTTTACTTAAACTAACTCAACCTTTGTTCTCTCCTCTGAAAATGGTGATCCTAATCCTTGCCTTGCAGGGTACTGTGTGTGACACATAGCTTCTGTAGATGGAACATGTCACAAAGTAGCTGGCAAACATTAGGTGCTCAATAAATGCAGTGTCCTTTTTTTCCTTTTTCCTTCCAAAGCACTCACTGTCTGGGCTTTAGGGAACCTAGGGGTAGGTGACAGGCGTGAAAGCTGATTATCCTAGGAATAGCATTTTGTGTTATTGGAGTGGTAGACAGAATAACGCCCCCTCCAAGATGTCTGTGTCTCAGTCCTCAGAATCTACGACCATGTTAGGTTAAGTGGCAAAGAGTTCAGGGTGCAGATCAAAGTCAGCTTCTCGTAGGCTGATGCATAGATAGGGACATCATGGCATGTCACCTGGAAATGCTCAGTGGAATTACCAGAGTCCATGGACATTGGAAAAAGAAATCAGAATAGCGAACCAGAGAGATATCAGGGTGAGAAGACCCAGTCTGAGGTTGCTGGGAGGAGGACGCAGAGTCAAGGAGCGTGGCCAGCCTTAGAAGTTGGTGAGTGAGGACATGCCGGCCAGTGTTGGCTCCGCAAGTTCCATCCACCGCTTCTGACCCTGGGAACCAGAAGAGAGCAGACCTGTGCTGTTTGAAGCCACTGCATTTGTGAGACTTTGCATAGCAGCAATAGGAAAGGAACCCGACTGGGATGCTGAAGGTACTGTAGAAATAATGCTGCCCAACTCATTCATTGTACTGGGAGCCCCAAGAGGTGGACGATGGGCCCAGTGCGGACACCCGGGATGGCTAGCTGCTCGGCCCGTGCTGGCACCAGCTGTGCCCATCAGGTGGGACCAACTAGCACAGGGAAGAGTATTCTGCTGGGATTCTAGGCCTTAACAAAGCAGCCAAAGGAGAGCAAAGCGGGCCTTTCTATGGGACAACTCGGTTCAGTTCACTCAGGGTTAAGCTCAGCACAGTCATGCTCAACACGCTTCTCTCCCTGCTCCAGCAGGGCCCGTGTTAACCTAAGAACTTCACAGGGAAGTGAGCAAGCTCAACTGGGTGTGGCAGAGGGCAGTAGCTCTCTTCTGGCCCCTGTCACTGCTGTATTTGAATAACCCGGTGTGAATTGTTGGGATTCATTTGCACTTTCCAGTCTACATCTCACGAGGTCCCCAGGCCATACCCGGTGTGGTTCAGAACAGGTGCCTCCCTGACCATGAGCTTGAAAACCAGCACTCGGCCTTGCCATCCTTCCCCAAGTCTTTGCTGGTATGTCTTTACCATGGACATGCTCCCTGCGGTCCTGGGTGGATCTGACCGCTTCTCAGGAGAGTCTTGTCCCCTGCTCATGTTCTTCTCCCTGCAGAGAGGGAGGGATCCTTGAGCTGGAGAACTATCTGTAGACATGTCGGTGGGGATGGTAGGGGGGTGGCATCTTTGGGAAGTGCTGCCACTTCTTAAGTCCCCCGGCCTCCCCCCCCCCCCCCCCGCCAGTCTCCATCCCCCTGGCTTCTCTTCTGTCCCAAAGGACTCAGTGGCTACCAGGTGTGTCTTAAAAGAAGGACTGGCTTACACTTTCACAGAAAATCAGTTTCTAAGGCCCCTTGGAAGTCTGAAATGACTCATTGTATCTGATAGCTATCTTGTTATCAAACTATTTGGTGTGTGTGTGTGTGTGTGTGTGTGTGTGTGTGTGTGTGTGTGTATGTGTGTGTGTGTTTTGAACCCAGGGGTTGAACCCAGAAGCATTCTACCTGTTAACTACACCCCAACCCTTTTTATTTCATATTTGTGAAACAAGGTCTCACTAAGTTGCTGAGGGTCTTGCTAAATTGCAGAGGCTGCCCTTGAACCTGTGATCCTCCTGTCTTACCCTCTTAAGTGCTGGGATTACAGGTGTGCACCACCATGCCTGGCTAAAAGCACTGTCTGCCTTCTAACAAGAGCCTCACATTGTCTTGTTGAGGTGGGGAAGGAGATTTCAGCCTCTTGGGAGCCATGCATGCAGTGCCTACCTGCTTGGTGGCAGAACTCGGGGCTGTGGCACTGTTTTGACTGTGACATTAGGGAAACCTGGGCACCTCACAATGTTTTCACCCTTACTAGATTCCAAGCAATAACATTTTCTCTAAGAATGTCATCGTACCTCCTGCCAAAAAAGCCCACATATTAAAGAAAAGACACAAAGAACAGAAGGAGGTGAACTAATTTAATCAGATGTTAGAGAAATATAGAGCTTTCAATATATATGGTTTTAATAAAAATATATACTATTAAAATATGGATTTGAAAATGTTAAGCTAAAATAAATCCTAAGAGTTTCCTACTAACTCTCTGCCATGTCTTTGTATCAGTTCCCCATGGTTTTGATTCTCGATTTATTTTTATTTTTTTTTTTTTGCGGTACTGGGGATTGAACTCAGGGGCATTCTACCTCCGAGCTATACCCCCAGCCCTATTTTTTATTCTTTATTTTTGAAACCGAGTCTCACTAAGTTGCGGAGGGCCTCACTAGGTAGCTGAGGCTGGCCACGAACCCGGATCCTCTGGTCTCAGCCTCCCGAATGCTGGGATTACAAGCGTGCGCCACCACGCCCGGCTTCGATTTATTTTTGTTGTGGAGATGCTGCAGATTTCTTCAAGTCACTTCACTTTCATCCCCTCCTCCAGCTCTGTCTTGGATGTGTGGGTGCTTAATGGGTCAGTTTCTGGGGTGCATGATGAGAGAAAGAGAGGGGACTTGAGATGGCTCTGGGGAGGAGGACTGGAGCAATGATTCTGTGTCAGAAGCAGGTCCTATCTTTCTAATTCTCTCCCTTCCTTTTCCACCCAACGTCAAAGCAACTTAGCTGCAGCATTGTTCCAGGGCTTGGAGCCCAAAGTCCTCATCCTAGTATGATGCGGGGTGAAGGGCTCCATCAGACTCCTAACTTTGGGGCAGCCTATGGCCTTCACTTCTGTCCCGGGGTCCTTGGCCCAGGAGGCCATCCAGAGAGTTTCATTCCCTGCAAGGCCACCTGGCTATCAGAGCTGATGACCTATGCTGCTATTCAGAAAAGAAGGGGAGCTTGTTTGGGGGACATGGGGGCAGATATTGAGTTTAGTTTGGGTGTGTTGAATGCCAGGTACTCTAGGGACACTAGGGATGAGAGAGCTATCAGTGAGAGGTTTAGAAGTCAAAGGAAAGATTTGTGATGGGGGTATCAAGTCACCACGTAGAGGTGGTAGCAATGTAAGCCACGAGTGAAGACAGGTCAGTCAAAGAAAATAACCAGAGTGAAAAGAGAAGAGAGCTGAATGTGGAACCTTGGGGAATAACGGTATTAGAGATGGGAGGAGAAAGGGAGCCAGTGGAGGACCCCGAAAAGAAAGAGACCAGGAAGAATTCTGCATAAGGAGGCTTTGTAAAGATGCACGGTCATTATTTCTCATTCAGAAATAAAAGTTAAAAACTCATACATAAGCCAGGCATGGTGGTGCACCCTTGTAATCCCAGAACTTGGGAGACTGAGATAGGAGGATTGCAGTTTTGAGGCCAGCCTCAGCAACTTAGTGAGGCCCTCCGCAACCAAGAGACACCCTGTTTCCAAATAAAAGATAAAATGGGGCTGGGGTTGTGGCTTGAAAGTAAAATACCCCTGGGTTCAATCCTGAAAAAGGCCACACACACACACACACACACACACACGTACACACACTTCAGAGAACTTGAAAAATATATAAATGAAATCAGAGGACATGTTAAAAAGAGAAAAGAGATTGAGAGAGCCAACAGAAACAAAGGCAACAGAAAAAACCCACAGGGCAAAAGACTTGGCGAGTAGAAAGGGGGCAGTTAGAGAATGAAATGGTTAACAGACAGGAGTCAGAAATGGTCTGGGGAGAGAGTAGGAAGGGAGAAGATGGAGCCATCGTGTGTAGACTAGGCTTTCAAGAAATAGGACTCCAAGAGAAAAGAAAGGAAGAAGATGATGAACGGGGGTCCCAGGAGGAAGCTGTGCATAGGAGGCCAAGGTGAGGTCAGTGCAGGGGGGAAAACAGGTCCCAAGGCCGAGAGGGGAGAGCACTTGGTGCACTCTACTCCATCCTGTCCTCGCCAGTGGTGAGCACAAAATCAGCCCACCTGCCCTGTTCTTTTTTATTGGGGGGGGGTACTGGAGATTGAACTCAGGAGCATTCTACCTCCAAGCTACACCCACCCCCAGTCCTATTTTTTATTCTTTATTTTGAAACAGGGTCTCACTAAGTTGCAGATGGCCTCACTAAGTAGCTGAGGCTGGCCACGAACCCGCCATCTTCCAGTCTTGGCCTCCTAAGTACTGGGATTATGAGCAAGCCCCCCCACGCCTGACCCCCCTGTTTTATTATTATTAATGTTTGTCTAAAGCAGGTTCAGATTTCGGCCTCGGGGGTGTGTAGACACGGCCAGTGGTTCTCCCAGGATTCAGGGCTCCCAAAGCTCCGCATGTCTTCTTGACTGGCTGCTCAGGCCGCCGCAGGGGAAGGGCCCGAGTGTGAGTGTCGGGGTGAGGTGCACCAGCCTGGGAGGGGTGAGCGCCGTTCTGTTCTGCAAGCGTTCTATAGATAATTACAGAGCCATGGTGAAGCTGTCAGGATCTTGGCTTGTGAGGGAACTGCATTGTTTTCATAAAGCCTTGACTTTTGCTGTTGTGGCAGGCTTCTGTTCCCTCAGAGAACGCTGTCCTGTTCTCTTGCGGGTCTCAGAGTTGAGATTGAGGGTGGCCTGGCCTGGCAGAGATTTCAAATTTAAGGCTTGGCTTTTCCAGTCATCTTACAACGAACCATTTCAATACTGGGTGATTTGTTTCAGAATTTGATACACTAATCCGTGGAGTTGGGGATCTTTTTTGCCTTCCCCGCTTCCTCTCTTCCCTTGCATCTCAGAGTTTCCCGTAGAAGAGGGAATCCATCATTTATTGAAGGTCTAACTTTCTTTAAATGCTACCCTAAGTGCATCCAAGGGAGTTGTCTTGTTTAATTGTCACGATGTGTTTGCAACAGGGGTATCATCTTGATCGTATTTCATTTCAGATGAGGAAATGACTTATATGGAAGTGACTTATCTGGAAATCATTGACTTACAAATGAGAGTTGGGATTTAAACCCTGTTCAGGTTCCCTTCAGTTCTGCTCTCATTGTGTCTTGCTCCATGCTTGAAAGTCAAGGTCCCTATAAAGTCTAAGGAGAGGGCACAGCAGTAAGGGAAGAGGCTTCTTGTGTGCAAAGAGTGATCCCTTGCAGAAAAATCTCATTTCAGTTGAAGTAGAAGAGAGTCCCGACATTATTTATTTCAGGAAGATATTGCATGGCACCCATTGCAAATCCTGCAAAAACTCAGAGAGGAGGAATGCATGTGGGCTACTACAGTCAACTTGGCTTTCTGGAAAAAGAGAGACATGAATTTGGCTTTGGAGAAGGAGAGATTGAGGAGGTAAAGAAAAAAAAATGGCCATTTTTTTTTTTACAGCAGAAGAACCCTGTATGTGAATTCAAAGATGGGGCATAACAAAGAATTTCTGAAAAATGTTTAGGAAATTGGCTGGATCACAGAGAAGGTGAAACTGTAACTAAAATTTGATGAGATCAAGCAAGACTGGCTTAACTCCAATGTGATAGGCAATAGGTATCTACTGCAGAGGCCATTTTTCATCTACCTGCCGTCTATCCATATATCCATCATTAATCTATCCACCATCCATCCATCCATCCATCCACCATCCATCCACCCATCATCCATCCATCCATCCATCCATCCATCCACCCACAATCCATCTACCATCCATGCATTCAAATTCCATCCATCATTCATCCATTCATCCATACACCCACCCATCCATTCATCTGCCATTCTTCCATAAACCCATCCATTAATTCGCTTCCTATCTATCCATCCACCATCCATCCATCCACCATTCATCCATCTACCATCCATCCATTTGCCATTCATTTATGCACCCATCCGCTGTCTGTAGGTCCATTTATCCATCTATCCACTCATCATCCATCCACCCACCCACCCACCCATCCATTCACCATACACCATACACCATGCATGCATGTATGCATCCATCCGTGCATCCCTTCCTCCTGCAGTCACTCCATGGGGATTGTGTGTGAGCCTGTCTCTTTGGAGGGTAGAGACAAAATGTAAGCACAAGAGGCTGAAATTTCCATAAGACTACAAGCAAGGGAACAAGAAGGACCAGATTCAAAAGAAAAGAGGGAGCATTTTCCTATCTGTCTGTACTTTGTTGTCTGTATTTTAAGGTCTATCCTAAAAGCCACCTCATCCCACAGGTCCCTCTGTGAATGATTATAGTTTTTATTCTTCAATCATAGTTACTTTTAAACATATACCATTTTTCAACTGGACTATGAAACCAGAGGAAGAAGATATGAACAATTTGCAAATCTACTTATCCAATAAATAATTTTTTAGCATATACTATATCTTAGGCACTATGCTAGTTGCCAGGGGTTTTGAAACTTTTGTTGAATTGAATTGATAGAGATGGCTAGATGTTTTGAGGCCCGTCCTTACTATAGCATCCCATGGATTCATGGCCACTGTTAGGCAGGGGATGGATAAGCCTTGAGGGTTGGGGCAAGCACTGATGAGGCATAGTAGTACTGGGGAGTTAGAGGCACTTAGAGGGGATGCTGGCTGTTGGGTGGGTTGAACATCAGCAAGACTAAAATGGTCAGAGGAACACTCAGGCCACGCTCAGAGCTGCCACACTTGGGTCTGTTGGAGGTGTGCACAGTTTCACTCTCTATTTCAGTTTCCTAACCCATGAATGTGTGTGCAATGGGCCCCACATGTGTGAATGTGTGCACAGGACCCCTGCGCGTGGTGAGCAAGGTTGTGTAGCTTGGTAACTGCATAGCAGGTGTGAGTCAGTTGCTTTAGTCCCATCAGGGTTATGGTGTAGCTCTTGTTCCTTCCAATACTCCGTTGCTTTCGAAAGCATATGTGAGTGGCATTCTTTAAGAGGCCAAGTCTCTCAACTTATTCTTAGCTTACCCACTGATAAATTCCTGTTTAATGACTGAAAAATTCCAGGAGTGCCTTTGCAGAGATGAAACAGGTAAAGCAGGACAAAGGGCATCTCTCTGGGGCATCGCGCTCATTGTGCAATGTCTTACCTCAGTTATTCTGTCTCTGTAAGATTAGCTATTGACATAATAATGGGAAGAAACAAACTTCTCAGTCACTAATAGTCCATCAAAGTTATGAATTCTGAAATGGACATCAGCGGATTGGAATTTGCTGGGGTGCATGTGCCATATGTTATTATAGTTATGTGACAATTTGGAAACATCTCAAGAAATTTACATGACTCAGAGCGCTATTTCTTGTATTTGCATCAGCCAACATTCCCTTCCCCCCCCCCCAATTTTTTGGGGAAAATGTTTATTTATTTTTGGTTTTTAGAACTAGAGAGTGCCTGCTTCACTATTTGAATGCCAGGCCAGTTTCATGCATTATTCTTAAAAGCTGCTAACCCTGTAGATTGCACATTAGCAAATTTACATAAGTGCACCTCTGCTGATGAATATATTAGCTTGTGTTGCATTATAAAGTCCCTTTATCTGGCAAGCACACCTGTCACTAGGTGTCCTCAATTTGCTCAATTGAAGATATTTTCCTGAGGTCATTTGTTTTTCTTTCTAGGGTTAAAGGTGGTGCACAATTTTCCCTTTTCACTCACATCTGCAGAGGTTCTCAGAATGCCTGCAAACGAACACTGCGAGCTCTGTTTTTAAAGTCTTAGGTGATTTTCCCCTTGGGGCATATACTTTTACTTCTCAAGGTCTCGTACTTCACTTGAAAATGCACATTTACTCACACTAATAAAATTTTCTTCCAGCTATATATTCCCTGCATTACATCATCTCATTAAGCACTAGAATTGCTCAAGCTTGGATTTTCCCCAAAGATTGTGGGAACTTTGTGACAGGCTCCATGAAGTGAGCTCTTATTCTGTGATGGTCTAAAAATAGTTACACCACACTGTAAAAACATATTGCGAGTGACTTAGATTAATGCCTCTCTTCTGTGTGCAGGAGCTATTAGACGATGGGGTGGGAAAGAACCTCCATCATCATCTTGGTGAGCCTAGTCATTTACAGAGAAGATTGAGTCCCTGGCAAGTGTAGTGATTTGCTCACAGTTCACAGAGAGTCCTTGGGGCCCCTGGCACTGGGACGCACATCTCTGGATTCCCTGCTGTGAAGAGAAAATGTCCAACTTGGATTCTTGGAAGGTGGCAGGGCAATAGGTCTGGAATCCTGTAGCTCTGGATTAAAACTCAAGCAGATCACCTAGTAGATGTATTGACCTTGAGAAATCTAAACATATCTGTGTCTATTCATCTCTAAAATGAGCATAATAGTTGTAGCCTCCTTGTAGAATTCTTATGGCAGGCAAATGACACAATTTATGCTAATATACTAATGAAATACCTGGCATATAGAAATGGATCAACTATGGGTAGTGTCATTCTTATCGTTTTCATGTGTAAGATAATATAAAGATTGAATGTTTTAATTACTAAGATGGAGTGATCTGAGGGAAAACTGATTTGTTTCTATAAATAATTGCTTAGGAAAGAAATACTGGATGTGTGTGGGAAAACCTAACGGAGGTTTTTGCTGTCATCCTGCTATTTTGAATTGACAGTATGCCCTTGAAGTTGATTGATGCTCCAAGTATCTAATCCTGCAATTAGGGCAGGTGCCACTAGGTGGCAGTGGTTTCTCAGTCACAGGTCTGTGATTTTGATCAACAAATGAATGAGAGGTCATTGGCACATGCTCCCACGTACACCCATTTTAAAGTAGACCCCATCATTAGCACACACCCACATTTACTAAAGTGCCACAATTGGAAGTACTTTGAAGTCAGATATATTGGGGGTTGAATCCTTCTTCCACTTCCTGTATTAACGTGGGCAAGCCACGTGTAACCAATACCCACTTTAAGAAAACAGCTTTGCAGAACCAGCAACCAGATGCCTTCCTGCGCCTTTGCTAAGATGTTATTCTCCTCCTCCACCCCGCCCAGTTAACTTGATATTAACTTATGTCACCATAGAGTTTTTGCATATTTTTAGATTATTATAAATGGAATCACACGGTATGCACTTTTTTTTGTGTTATCTTCTTTTGCTTAATATTGTGTATGAGCTTTATCTGTGTTGCTGCACAGAGCAGTGTTTCGCTAATTTTCACTGGAGTGCAGTATTTACTTATATAACCATACCATTATCTATTCATCCAGTGTACAATTGATGGACATTGGACTTGTTTCTAGTTTGGGGCTATAAATGTAATAATACTGGGAATATTCTTATAATGCATTTTGAAGCATAGGTGCATACAATTCTTTTGGCTATGCACATAGGAATAAAATCGATGATGTTAGGATTAGGCAAATATGCAGCTTTAGGACACAATGACAAAAAGTTTTCGAAAGTGGTTGTATCACTTTATTCTTCTATCAGATGTCCATGAGAGTTCTAGTTGTCCAATAATTTTTTATAGTAATAGTGCTGTTACCTTAAAAATTTTAAAATATTCTAGTAGGTGTACAGTATAGTGGTATCTCATTATGCTTTAAGTTTGTATTTCTCTCATAACTAGTGGTGTTGAGAAAATTTTCATCTGTTTTTTAGCCAGTGGGGTCTTTTGTGCAGTTTCTCTTCAAGACTGTTGCCTAGGGTTGAACAGGTGCCTGTTGTCTCTGTTTTTGACAACTGAGATATGTAGGGGTCCTTTATACATGCTGGACAAAAATACTATTCTCTCATTCATTCTGTATTTAAAACAAGTATTAGTCTACTCAAGGTTGTGAAGACTTTATGTTCTTCTGTTATTGCCTTAAAGCCTTATTATTTTATCTATTACAAGTGGAATGAACTTTTGTTTATGGCGAGAGAGATCATATATTTTTATGGATATCAAATTGTCCCAGTGCCATCAATGAAGACATAATCCTTTTCCCATTGTACTATAATATTGTCTTTGCTGTAATTCATGTGAACACATGTATGCATGTATGTATGTATATTTCAGAGCTCTTAATCCAGTTCCAGTAGTTCCTTTGTTTGGTCTTGTACAAGTACCACACAGCTTAGAATACCAGAGTTTTATACTAGGTTGTAACATCTGGAAATAAATGTCATTTAAATTTGCTCTTTGTCTTCAAGTCTGCTCTTGAATGTTGCTGACCCTTTTACATTTCTATGTAAATTTTAGAATTAGATTGTCAGCTTCTATAGAATATCCTGGAATTTAATTAAGATTACAATGAGTCCATAGATTTAGTCAGGTGAACTGACACTTGGAAATATTAAGTCTTCAGATCCATGAACATAGTATATAGAACACCAATTAGTTATATCATTTAAATTACTCTCCATAGCATATTATTGTTTTCCGTATAAAGGTCTTTCACTTATTTGTAGAGTCTTTGGATGTTATGCCATGTATGCAAAGTAATGGTTATTTCCTATATTTTCCTCAAAAATTTTAATGTTAACTTAATTTTTAATGTTAACTACTTTTCTCTTCTTTTATTATGTCAACTGGACTTTCAGCACAGTGCTGAGTAGAAATGGTAATGGTGGCATCTATCTCAGTCCCAAGCTCAGGCAGGTGGATTTTAATATTTCAACATTAATTATGTTTACTCTATATTTATTTTGTAGGTTTCTTTTATGAGATTAAAGAGATTCCCATTTACCCCCAATTTGCTATAAGATTTTTGGTCATTAATGGGTAATAATTTCCCCAATTGTATTTTTTCTCCTTTATGGAGAAAAATGGCTTTGCCATTTTTATGTTGGTCTGGCAAATAATATCAATTTATTTTTAAATGTTAAAACAATGTTGCATTCTTGGTAAAAACTCAATGTGATCAATCTTTACTAAATTTCCTTTTTATGTATAACTAGATTCTATTTGCTAGTATTTTGGTTTTCATCTTTGTATCTATATTAAAGAGGGAGGTTGGACTATTATACTCTTCCTGTTATGTAATGGGTTTTTATTTTTTAAGGTTTTGGTATTAAGGACATGCTGAAAAAGGATAAAAGACTTGGAAAGTATTCCCACTTTTTTTTTCTGTTTTCTGGAAAAGTTTGTGTAAGATAGATGTAAGATAGAATTTACTGTTGAAGTTACCTGAGCGTGGAACTTGTTTCTGTGAGAGGGTTTAAAATAATGGAGTCAACTTCTTTCTTAGACACAAAATATCTTTTCCATTTCTTCCTAAGTCAATTTTATGAGTTGTGTTTTTTCAAAGCATCTACAGGGTTTCATTGACACCCGTGGTTTTCCTCCCAAGACCACTGATGACAAGCAGCTTTAGAAAACATCCTCAAGGTTCTTATCTCCCTACTCTCCTCTGAAAGTATTAGGCTGTCATTTTTCTATTTGAAGTAACTTGCATGTAATTGAATTGCATGTCAATTGAATTGCAGTTGGACAGATTCTACTCAGTCTACAAATGGTTTCCTAAGTTGGGTCCATAATTGTAGTTCTGTATGGTCCCCTATTCATATCAATATTGCCTTGTTTTAGAAAATCCACCCTCTTCCCTGTCTTTAGTGATGCTATTGGTTAAATAGCACAAAGGATGACCAGACTCAATTGAAGCAAAGATGATATGAATACTATGACCAAGCTTGGGTGTGTGTAAGTAATGACAACTACCTCAAAACTACCGTGTGTCTAAAATGGTTTTATGATGCCATCAACTTCAATTTTAGAGCCGTTATGAAGTTAAACAGTATCATAGAACAGATGAAATATGATAGTTCTTTTTCAACACAGTGACACAAATCAGTCTTTTTTCTCTTTCCAAAACCTTTATTTTCTTTTCTGTTTGGGAAACTCTGATTCATTATAAAATTGAAAAACTACATGCCTGTATTTTTTTTTGGCATTTGATTTCACTTTTGCATTAATTTTAATGTGTTTTATATGACATAATATAAATCTATAATTGATTTTAGAGGATTTTGTATCATGAAGCACAAAGATATTTCTGTTTCAATAGGTTTAAGATGTTTTTCTCTTTTGTTTATTTTCTATTTGCCCTGGGGTATATGAAAAGGAAGACGCTGTTCATTGATATTTCTGTATCACTGCCTAGTGCTTCAAGCATTTCCAGGGTGGTGTGTCCTACTTTCCTGTCTCCAGAGCCCAGAGTTGAGTCTAACTCATGTGGCCATTAAGGCTTTCCCTCATGCCCACCATCCACCTTTGGAAACCACTGAGTGGTGAAAGAATGAGAATTGTTACCTTCCTGCTAATGAATGCTCTCCCCACTGGATTTGGGGGGCAACCTAACTGTTCCCTCTGTATCCCCAACACTTAGCCTAGGGGCTAGTCCACTAGTCCACAGGCGGCATTCCAAATGCTCTGTGAAGGGCAGGACAGGGAATGTGACCTCCTGGAAGCACCCAACTTTGCCTAACTACATAACCATCCCACCCCTTCTTTCAATGCCAGAGTTAACCTAGTTAAAGGTTCATTGGACTAACCATCCCCAGAGCACATGTTTTATTTTGCAGACTTGTAAGAAGAAAGGAAAAAGAAATGGTCAGCCCAGCTAGAAGAATCAGCACTGAAGGTCCTTCCAAGAGGGCGGTGTGGTGGATTGCAGGAAGTGTGTGATCAGGAGGCCTGGCCGGAGCCTTGATCTTTCCATCAATAGATTGTGCAGTCCCACTTTGCAGGGGGCAGCCTCAGCTTCCCTTGAGTTGGCAAGACTGCTGCCACAGCTAGAAAGAAAGCGGATCTTTCAATGTTTTCCTTCTTCTTTCCCAGGACTCCTTAGCAAACCTCATCTCCTATCTCCTGCTTGTTTGGGATCTGTCCCTGAGGCTGGGGGAAGCCCTGAGATTAGACCAGTCAGACTCGACCCAAGCACAGGACTTGGCAAGGGGTCTGCAGATCTGAACTAAGGTTGGGTACTGTTAGGATGGAGAGAGGCGAGTTGATGCTGAGTAGCTAAGCACCAAAGGCCCCCTGCACTCCTAGCACAGGGGAGATTTAAGTCCAGGGAAGATGAAATCAATGACCTTTAAGTGTTGCCCTGAAGAACATTCTAGAAATTAGTATTAAAGACTCTCTGGTTTTAATTTTTTGAACTTTCTTGTTTGTTCATCTCTTGATGGTTTTACCACCTCATTTCCTATATCCAAATAGACACATTCACATTTCCTGCAGGTGTGCCCGCACACACGCGAAGACCTCACGGTCTTCTTCGTTCTCCAGGGACAAATTTTACTTTCAGAACTACCCTTCATTCTGAGTAATTTCAGGGAAGATGGCAGGTTTGATCAGCGGCCTGAAGTATTTGAATTGCCACACTAGTTTGTGGGTTCTCATGGCTCCTGATTTACCCTCCCCCACCTTCCCACTGGTATAATTATGAACCCAGAAAGGGGGATTAGAATTTCCAAAAGAGATGGAAACCAGAAATTTTACTTAATAGCTTACTAGAAGCGAGGAAGAATTCCTACTTTACAGAACTTACAGGAAACCTTGAGGTACAAAGTAAGGCCATATAAGGAAAATGAGGTTGGAGAAAATTCTTTCCCCATTATGGAGTCTGTCTGTCTGTCTGTCTGTCTGTCTTTCTCTATCTTCCTTCACTGACTCCTGGTCTACAGTTCCCAATAATGCTAAGGGGTGAGACGAGAATTTGGCAACTAGAAAAACAGGGATTCGTGCATATAAGAGACTCAATTTCATTCAAGGTTTTTGATAAGGAAATAAACATGCACTGCTTCAAACTAGAAAGGTGTCTAGGAGACCCCTCCTCGGGTTATGTATGTTGTGCACCGTGGGGATGTCGGCTGCGAGTGGAGAGATGTGGGCGGGGGAATGGAGACCAAAGGAAGCCACACACGTGTTTTACGAGTGAATGTCGAGACAGAGATCTCTCCCTGATCAAAGGCCCGAGCACGGGAGAGAGGAAATGTGAGACTCAAGAGGCAGAGGAAGAGTGTTCTCTGGGGAAAATTTATTATAGGAAAGAGCAGAAAATTTTAGAAATTATCTAACTTGAACTCAATAAACTTCAGGAAGCTGAGGATGAGAGGAAAACACAGTGGACTTTGATGAAAAGGGAGATCATGGAGATAAGGAAAGCTCTTAAGGAAACTAAAATTTAATGACTTTTTAAATGGCTGATAACAGATCTGGGAGCAAAAACTTACAAAAAATGCACAGCGCCCTGCATTTCTTTTCCATTCATGTGGTTGCCAGAGCTGGTTCCACATCCTGCATCCTCCCACCTCAGGGAAGATGTGTTCAGTAGCTCAGTATTTTTAAAATGTGTACTTAGCTGCTTTTAGTGAAAAGGAAATTGTGAATTTAGGTGCCTTCTTCTCTACTTTGTCTT
This sequence comes from Graphiurus murinus, assembly GCA_004027655.1. Lineage (NCBI taxonomy): Eukaryota > Metazoa > Chordata > Mammalia > Rodentia > Gliridae > Graphiurus > Graphiurus murinus. The sequence goes on along the minus strand of PVLC010000035.1, from coordinate 83,246 downwards.
TTCAAAGAGAACTACCATTATTGAATGCCAAATGTGCTATTGAAATGACTCCAAGAACCAGGTGTGATGGCACGCACCTGTTATCCCAGTACTTGGAAGGCTGAGACAGGATGATCACAGGTTCGAAGCCAACTTAGTGAGACCCTATTTCAAAATAGAAAAATAAAATAGGGCTGGGAGTATAGCTCAGAGGTAGAATGTTCCTGGGTTCAATCCCCATTATGAATGAATGAATGAATGAATGAGTGAATGAATGAATGAAATGATACCAAATATTAATAAATCTGACTTCTTTAAAATTGTTTGTCCTGTGCTACTAATTAAATGTAGAGTGTGATCTTTATAAAGTTACAGGTATAGAGAGGAATTGGGCACACAGATTCAGGAAATGTAGAATGAGCCTAATTAACAGTATTTTATATTAGAAATAAAATCATAGAATAAACTGCAGCATTAGAAGTGGTAAAGAAACAATTGAAGGCTGCAGAATCTTTAATCAGAAACACAGTGGTTTTCACAAGAACCATGTAGGAGGTATCACAATTCCTGACTTCAAATTATACTATAGAGCTATAGTAATTAAAACATCATCATTGGCACAAAAACAGACACATAGAAAAATGGAACAGAGTAGAAGATACAGAAACAAATCCACAAGTTTATAGTCAATTGATCTTCGACAAAGGGGTCAAACGCATACACTGGAGAAAAGACAGCCTTTTCAACAAATGGTGTTGAGAAAGTTTGTTATCCTTTGTAAAAAAATGGAACTAAATCCATACCTTTCACCCTGCACAGGAGTCAATTCAAGATGGATCAAAGACCTGGAAGTTAGACCATAGACAGCGAGGCTACTAGAGGAGGGCATAGGTTCAACACTCCAACATACAGGCACAGGTAGAAACTTCCCCAGCAAGACTCCCAAAGCTCAGGAAATCAAAACAAGAATTAATAGGTAGGATGGCATTAAACTTATAAGTTTCTGCACATCAAAGGAAACCATCAAGAGTCTAAAGAGAAAGCCCACGGAATGAAAGAAGATATTTACCAGCTATTCCTCTGACAAAGGATTATTATTTAGAATATACAAAGAACTTAAAGGACTTTACAGTAGAAAAACAAATAACACAATCAAGAAAAGGGCAACTGAATTGAATAGATACTTCACAAAAGAAGAGATACAAATGGCCAATAAATACATGAAAAAAATGTTCAACATCATTAGCAATTAGGGAGATGCAAATCAAAACTGCACTGAGATCCCATCTAACCCCAACAGAATGGCAATTGTCAAGAAGTCAAATAACAATAAATGTTGGCAAGGATGTGGGGAAATAGGAACTCTTCTACACTGTTGATGGGATTGCAAACTAGCTCAGCTCCTATGGAGATCAGTGGGGAGATTCCTTAGAAAACGGAATGGATCCACCATATGATCCAGCTATACCACTCCTGGGTGTCTTTCCCAAGAGGTTGAAACCAGAAAACTACAGTAATATATGCATACCCATGTTCATAGCAGCACAATTCACAATAGCCAAATTATGGAACCAACCCGGGTGTCCATCAACAGATGAACGGATCACAAAACTATGGGAAATACACACAATGGAATTCTACTTAGCAATAAAGAAGAGTAAAATAATGTCATTTGCAGGAAAATGGAAGGGCCTGGAGAACATTATGTTAAGTGAGATTAGCCAGTCACAGAAGGTGAAGGGACATATGTTTTCTTTAATATCCGCAAGCTAGGAAGTAACTGGGATACCAGAGGGACTCCAGATAATGGAGGAGAAACCTCAGTTGGAGCCAGGGGAGTGTTCTAAGGGAAAGGGAAGAGGAAGACTGACGTTCATTATTGGAAATACTAACATCGACTGTGTGTACATATGTGAAAATACCAATATCCATCTCAGTCCTCTTTATTGGGGTGGGGGCGGGGAGGCGGGAGGGTGCACCAAGTGCTGTGTGCATGTATGTCAATGTCAACATAATTTACATTATGATGTGAGATGATAATGCACCAATAAAAGCACATAAAAAAAAGAGAGTGGTTTTCAAATGGGCGTACCTTGGAGCCGCACAGGTCTCAGAGGCTGGAGGAGAGCAGCAGGAGTCCTAGAGATTAGGGCTCCATTTCAACCACAACAGTTTATTTTGATCCTTTAAAAAGAATTCTTTATAATTTGAGCATCTAAGGGTTTTTTTTTAATAATAATTTTTATGGCTAACCACATTAGGAAATTGGGACTGTTGAATCAAATTAAGAAAGGCCCCCAAAGTTTGGAAGAAAAGTATAAGCAAATAAAAAATAGTGAGAGGAGATAACATGCAATGCAGGGTAGTGTTGAAGCAACATGTAGATTACAGGATGCTGGAGAGGGGAGGGGCCAAAGGAAAGAGACACAATAATAACAAAGACATTAAAGAAAGTTTGTCTAAAGCCAAAGAAGTGCTAAGCATAACTAATCAAAGAAAAGATGAGAGCTCGTTTTGGTGGCACACATCTGCAATCTCAGTACTTGGGAAGCAGAAGCAGGAGGATGGCCAGCCTTAGCAACTTAATGATGCCCTAAGAAACTTGGCAAGATCCTGTTTCAAAAGAAAAAATTAAAAAAGGGCTGGGTGTAGCTTGGAGGTAGAATGCACTTGAGTTAGTTCAGTCCCCAGCATCAAAAAAAGAAAAAAAAAAGACCACGGCCATTTCGTGTTGTTTGTGGTATCTTTAGAAAGATATGCTTTTATCTATGTCCACATTTATGTCTATGTCCATATCTGTATTAATAATATATCTATGTTGATATCAGTATCTATATAGTCTACATCTACATAAATATCTATATCAATATTGATATCTAAATCTGCAGTTATTTCTATATACATGCATAGCTATGTCTATATCAGTACCTATAGCAATGTCTACATCTATAAATCTACCTATAGTTATGCAGGCTGGGAGGGGAAGAAGCACAGCATTATATTTTATTTACATTCAGGCTTGCACTATACTACTCCAAATCACTGTTTTGAAAGAAAAATTGTATAACTTCCCAATTTTATTTTATTTACTTACTTACTTACTGTGGTGCCAGGGTTGTGAGCCAGGGCCTCCCACATGCTAGCTAAGCACTCTGTCACTGAGCTACACCCCAGCCTTTTGCTTACAATTTTATATCAGCAAAGTTATTCACAGGTGAAGACATCCATGAGACCATTATTCTTTTTTGTTTTGGGAGGAGGAGGTAGGGGAGATTTAAAGGGTCCACAAGTATCAAACAAATAAACAAACACCCCAAAACCAAAACAAAACAAAAATAAAAACCTATGAACTTTCCTCAGAACTATTGTTCCACAAAGCATTTACGTTGTCCGGGATATGAATCAAAATAGGGAAAAGTAGAGTTGTTGCAGTATGGAGGAAAAATAAAATAGCTAATGTAATTAATTTTGTATACCCTGAAAACTAAGTGCAATTAACCAGATAAATAAAATGTAAAATTTGTGATTTCATTATACTGATGTTCCTAAAAATCCCAGTATTATAAACAAAACTGGGAACAGGGTAGGCGAGAGTCACAGAAAGGGATGAATTAAATGTGTCATTGCACAGAGGAGTAGGAAAGAGAGTTTAGTTTTGAGTTTTAGCACTAGAAAAATATTTTTTCAAGTCTTAAGTATAAGACTTCATACACATAACACTTTCCAGGTCTTAAGTATAAGACATCTTATACTTAAGATGTAGGGTCATCTACAACATCAATTTAAAACAATAGCCAATTTTCATGTCATCTAATAAAATAAAATATGATGTAAAACTGTAAGAAAAAAAATGGAAAACCATAAGAATTTCTCTCAAATCCCCAAAGCATGAAACATCATGAGCATCAATAAGATTGAGCACATTGCTCATGACAGTAAATGCAGGCAGGTTAAGATAGTTCCATAAAATATAATTAATCTTTGTCTGGGGTACAATCTCATTATATGTTATTTATAAAGGACACATCTATCTCAGAAAAGTAAGACATGAAAAAACCCTAGAAAGATTAAAATCAAGATGTTGGGCTAATAATGTGCACACAAGCAAACATAAAAGTAAAAATCACAAATAAAATACTTCTCTATTAATATTATATAATTAAGAATTAAAAGTATGAAAACATTCAAAGTGACTGAAATTCACTTTAATTTGATAAGAAGTACAGAGCACACTCTAGACCTAAAGGTCATGAATAACATGTGACTGACTGACAGAATGGATGATTTTTTTTTTTTTTGTGGTACTGGGGATTGAACTCAGGGACATTGTACGTCCGAGATACACCCCCAGACTTATTTTTTATTCTTTATTTTGAAACAAGGTCTCACTAAGTTGTAGAGGGCCTCACTAAGTAGCTGAGGCTGGCCGCGAACCCGGATCATCCGATCTCAGCCTCCCAAGTACTGGGATTACAAGTGTGGGCCACCATGTCGGGCTAGAGTGCATGATTTTGATACAAGGTTCCCAAGAAAACCCCTGATAGCCCAGAAGAAGAGGGAGACTTTAGCACTGCTCCAACACCTCTGAAAGATTAAGCAGTCCAAACTAAGAATGCAGAGAATCTGGGTAATAATATGACTGAATTTAATTAAATAGGTTAAATTGAAATTTGTACCTTAAAAATAGTTGAATACCCTTGTGAAGAGTTTATTGAATAACTATGAAATGTAATTAGATCAGAAGGAAAACCTTAGTGCATTCCAAATAGGAGAAATTATATAGTCCATTTTTTGACCACAAACTCCAATCACATGGGAAAAAGTTGAAATCGGTCCCCTCCCAAATATCCAAAATTTAATTTCAAATATCTCAGAAAGAGTGAAAATGAGAGTCCTCAATATCAGCCTGCCAGGTGCTGTGGAAGCAGAGGTAAGCAGAAGAGCTGTGCCCCCAAAGGAGAATGGACGGAAATGAAGGGATTGAGAGATGCATGAATCCAACCCAAGATTCAACCCCCATTATGTGCAAGTGGATCAAACAGACTCTTCACAAAAGAAGAAATGCAAATGACCAATAAATATAAGAAAAGAATCCAATATCATTAGCAATCAGGAAAATGCAAATCAAAACCACCCTGAGATTTCACCTAACACCAATTAGAATGGCAATCATTAAAAACACAAGCAATAATAAATGCTGGCCAGGATATGGAGAAGGAGGAACTCTGATACATTGTTGGTGGGATTGCAGATTAGTGCAACCACTTTGGAAAATAGTGTGGAGGGTCTTCAGAAGAATGAGAGTGAATCTACCAAATGACCCAGCTATGCTACTCCTGGGTATCTACCCAAAAGAATTGAAACCAAACTGCCATGGTAACGTATGCATATCTATGTTGATAGATGCACAATTCATAGTGCTAAACTATGGAACCAGCTGAGATATCCATCAACAGATGAATAGGCTACAAAATTATGGGATATACACCCAATGAAATTCTACTCAGCCCCAAAGAAGAACAAAATTATGTCATTTGCAGGGAAATGGATGGAACTGGAAAATATTATGCTAAGTGAGTTTAGTCAGTCACAAAAAGTGAAAGGTCAGATGCTTTCCCTCATATACAGAGGCTCGGGAGAAATTGGGACACAGGAGGAACTCTAGACAAAGGAGGAGAAACCTTAGTGGAGTGAAGGAGGGGACCTAACTGAGGGAGATGGGAGGAGGACGTGATGTACATACACAAACTTAGTGCTAATCACTGTGTCCAGCATGAGCACGGGAAGGTGGGGAGGGAGAGCGAGCGGGGTGGGAACTGGGGGAGGGCTCACCGAGTTCTGGGTGCTTGTATGTCTCTATCAACCTGAACTTCACCAACATGTATGATTACAATGCACCAATAAGAAAAGAAGAAAAGAAGGGCGAACAAAATCTGATGAAAATGAAAGGGAGAATAACATTACATAAATGAATGTAATAAATGAATGACATTCTCAAGAAATCACTCTAATTCCTCCAGTTTTTTTTTTTTTTTTTTTTTTTTTGCGGTACTAGGGATTGAACTCAGGGGCATTCTACCTCCGAGCTACACCCCCAGCCCTATTTTTTATTCTTTATTTTGAAACCGAGTCTCACTAAGTTGCGGAGGGCCTCACTAGGTAGCTGAGGCTGGCCGCGAACCCGGATCCTCCGGTCTCAGCCTCCCGAATGCTGGGATTACAAGCGTGCGCCACCACGCCCAGCTTCCTCCAGTTTTTTTTTTAATGAGAAGAAACAAAATAAATAAATCTCTACAGTTGTGAAAATAAATTGGAATGTCCCAAAATATGGACTAATTTTAAGGAAAATATATCTCTAATTTTAATTTTATATATCTAATTTTAAGGAAAATATATCGCATTACACGCGAAAAATCTTGAAAGGTTGAATAATCACTTATTTTCTAGAGATGCCAAGACTCATATTTTATAAGAATATGGGGGCCTGAACATGTGGTTTTTATTGGCTAAATATACAAGAAATAGAGCAAAAATATATATGAAAACTTTCCTTATTCATTTAGAGATAACCCCAATAACAGAATTAACATAGATATTCTCCTATACAAAAAATTAGAACTTGAGCTCAGAGGTAGAATGCTTGCTTAACATACATGAATCCCTTGGTTTCATGCTCAGCATCACACACACAAAAATATATATACTCCAATTTGATATGTGAAAATTAGCAAAAAGTCTTGAATATAACAGTAGTAAACTGAGACTAGCATTCTATTAGGTGAAGATGAATCCATGGCCAAATTAATAATATTGCAGGAATGTAATAATGTTTTGATGTCAAGAATATTTCACTATTACATATGTCCACAGGTTGAAAAAAATATCCATGGTGGTAAAAACGGCATTTGTTAAAATTTAAATTTCATCCCCAGTATGGTGGTGCATGACTATAATCCTAGTACTTGGAACACTGAGACAAGAGGGTTTCAGGTTCAAGGCTAGCCTCAGCAACTTAGCGAAACCCTCAGCATCTCAGTGAGATGTTTAAAAAATAAAAAAATAAAAAGGGCTGAGGGTGTAGCTCAGAGATAGAATGCCCCTGAGTTCAATTCCTAGTTCCAAAAAAGAAAAGGAAAAAAATTGAAATTCAAATAGTAATGAATAATAATAAGCTAAGAGGGGGAAACTCTGCCTCCACATTATCAAGCTTCCATCTTGATGTCTCTCTTAAGCAGAATATGACAACCAGTGTCCACCACAGGAGCATTCAGTGACCATTACAACAGGTTAAGCTGAGGGTGGGGTGGAAGAATAGAAAACCAGTAAGAAGATTATGCTTTTGGATTTCAGAGGAAGTGAATATTGGAATACGCCTGAACATTTTGCCAATGGAGACTGAGCTGTCCTCCATGGATTTTTACCTGTGAGCAGCAATCAGCAAGGTGACAGTCGCATGCCATGCCAACTGCAGCCACCATGCAGGGGAGGAGCAGGGGATAGAGAGTCTGTGTTGAAAGAGCCCCCGATGATGGCAGTTTAGTTCTGTTGACTGACTTCTTCAAGAAACACAGAAGAACCATTTGCTAGAAGATCTTGAAGAGTAGGAACCAGCACTGAAGCCTTCAGCAGGAGGGAATGGAGGAGAAAGACATCATCTATTGAGCTTTGATGAGGTTGCTTTACAAACATGATCCCCAAAGCTCACATTCTCCAGGTGTGGCGCCATTGTACTTTGTAGCAGGGTTAAGCATGTACACAGACTACTCCTAGTTATGCAAACAACATTTTTCAATTAAAATTATTAGACAATGTATCTACATAGGAAATGCCTAAATATCTGTATTCAGCTTAGTGAATAATATATGCCTGTCCACACACCCTGCATCTAGCTATATTTCTTTCTGTGCCCTAAGACTGAGTCAGTGTGGGACTCCTCAGTTGCTTCCCTACCCTCCCACAGAATAAGCCTCTCTCCTGGAGAATAAGCCTCTCTCCTGGGTTCACGTTCATCCTTCAGTTGCTTGTCTTTGTGTCTCAGTACCTATGTATAAATCAAACAGAGAAATGGTGTTTGCCCTTGGCTGTTTTAAAACTTGCTATAGTAGCCGGGTGTGGTGGCGCACTCTTGTAATCCCAGCATTCAGGAGGCTGAGACCAGAGGATCCTGGTTCGCGGCCAGCCTCAGCTACCTAGTGAGACACTCCGCAACTTAGTGAGACTCGGTTTCAAAATAAAGAATAAAAAAATAGGGCTGGGGGTATAGCTCGGAAGTAGAATGCCCCTGAGTTCAATCCCCAGTACTGAAAAAAACAAAAAACAAAAAACAAAAAACTTGCTATAGTGAGACGTATACAATATATGGTTATAATGGCCATTGAGACTGAGCCACTCAGATGTCCTACAAAGGCGCATGACTGACCAGGAGGATGGTGCTAACTTCTGAAATCCATGGGTGATGGTGGCAAGGCCAGGCTGCCAGTGGCACCTTTCTCTGGCACTGGCTAATGGTGGTGGGGTGCTGGGGAAGATGTGTTCCCGGGAGGCGGCTCTCTGTGGGTCAGCATAGGTGCAATACTCCCCGAACAACCTTTCTTAGGCTGCACCACACTCTAGGATGCTCCTACCAACCTTCTCCCCGTCTCTCTTTCACTTGAGTCAGACCTATATTGCAATCTGACAGCTCTTGCAGACTTACTCCAGCTCCCTCTCTACCTCTCCTACACAGGTATCTTCCCTAAGTAAAATCCTTACACATTTAATTCCCTCCTGATATCTGCTTCTTAGAAGACTTCACCTAACACTGTTCCCCCCACCCTCTGGTTTATTTCTTTTGCTAAACATTTTCTTTTTGCATTCTATTGATATTGATATGTGAATTTCATTCATTTTTTTCTCCTGTGCATGTTATCAGTTGTAATTTATTTAGCTCTTTGTCTTTTGATGGGCAACTGTGTTGTTTCTTTTCTTAATTTTACATTACAAAAACCAGAGGCTGGAAAACAATGATCTGTGGATCAAATTTGCCAGATTTGACGTGACCCACAACATAAGAAAGGATTTACATTTTTAAATGGTATGCAAATATATGAAATTCAAATTCCAATGTTCCTAACAGAGGTCTTACTTGAATGGATCATGCTCATTTGTTTGTGTGTTGTCTCATGGTTACTTTCCTGTCACGATGGCTGAGTTGAGTAGTTGCTGGATGATCTTTAAAGAGTAAAATATTTACCACTTGTCTCTTTACAGAAAACATTTGCTGGCCTCTGCTGTAGACAGTGCTGTCGTGAACAATCCTGGCCATGTTTTCTGGTACATATGTATAAGGGTGCCTTAGGAAGGCAATGTCTGAGCCATAGGCATTCACATGTTTAATTTTATTAGTTAATACCAAATGGCTTTTCAAAGCAATTACAGCATTTTTCCCTTCTACCAGTGGTGGCTGTAGAGTTTCAGTTGACCACATCCTTGTCGACAGTTGGTATTGTCCAATTTTTCAATTTATAGCAACTGGATGGATGTGGAATGTTTTCTCATTATGATTTTAACAGTCCTTCCTTTGATTACTAGTGAAATTGAACACATGTTTATGATCCATTTGCATTTTCTCTTTGTGATCTTACTCTATTTATTTTACCTATCTTCTCTTGGATTATTTTTTCTTGACTGATATGTTTTATACATTAATCTGTTATTATTTAATTCTTTGAATTAAACCAAATCATGTCATTTAATTTATGACTTACTTTTTTTTACTGTTTTCATTGTGTTTTTTGATGAACAGTTCTTATACTGAAAATAGTTTGTTATAGAAAATTTTATCCATATACAAAGGTAGAAATTATTAATTACAATGTAGCTGGATTTTTAAAACTTTGAATTTTGGTTTGTGACTTTTGTGTTTTCAGGAGCCCTTCTTTACTCCTAAATTACAAAGATATCCATATTTGTTGCCTTTTGCAACTTTTACAATATTCCTCTCAATTCACATTTTTAGTCCTCTTTGAATTGATTTTTGTTATAGTATAATGTAAGTCATTGCTGTCACAAAATTATATCTTTATCCACTGTGTATCCAAAAATATAAACTGATAGTTATTTTATATTATTTTTTTTGCTGGTACTGGGGATTGAATTCAGGGGCATTCTACCTCCGAGCTATACCCCCAGCCCTATTTTTTATTCTTTATCTTGAAACAGGGTCTCACTACGTTGTGGAGTGCCTCACTAGGTAGCTGAGGCTGGCCGCGAACCCGGATCCTCTGGTCTCAGCCTCCCAAATACTGGGATTACAAACATGTGCCACCATGCCTGGCTCAACTAATAGTTATTTTAAAGTGCATTAGTCTCTTAAATTCTATAGAAATAAAACATGGAGTTACAAATTCAAGTTGGGAAAGTACTAGCTTTAAACCAATAATTGCTATTTTTAATATTTTAGTCTCTTAAATCATGTTGAAAACAAAAAGTAGAGTTGCAAACTGTTGTTACAGTAGTCTTAGCTTTTATAATTGCCCATGTATATACTTTTATTGAAATTGATCCTTTTTTATGTAGCTACAGGTTACTCTCTGGTGTCCTTTAATTTCCTCCTGCAAGACCTCCTTGGGCATTCCTTGCACGGCTAGGCCTCTTTGTAACAAAGTCCCTCAGCTCGTGTTTATCTGAGAATATCATAAATTCTCCCTCTCTCTTGAAGGAGAGTCTTGCCAGTTTTTAGGATCATTAGTTGACAGTGTTTTTCTTTTTCTTTTATTTTTTTATTTTTCATCTTTGGTACTGCGGGTTGAACCCAAGGACATTCTACCTCTGAGATACACTCGCAGCCATATTGTATTTTTTTTTTTTTTGAAGCAAAGTCTTGCTAAATTACTAAGGGTCTCGCTAAGTTGCTGACCTTGGTCTAGAACCTGTGATCCTTCTATCTCAGCCCCCCCCTCAATTACTGGGATTACAGGCACGCAGCTCTGTGCCCAGCTTGACAGTATTTTTCTTTTAGTGCTTTTAATATGTTGGCTCATTGCCTCTGGACTCCAGTGGTTCTGATGAGAAATCTGTTGATAATTCTCTTGAGGGCCACCTGTGCATGATGATTTCTCTCTTGTACCTCCAGGATTCTGTCTTTGTCTTTTGACAGTTTGATTATAATATGTCTTGATTTGGCCTCTATGAGTTCGTACTACTTAGAGTTCATTGAGATTCTTGGATATTTATAGTCAATGTCTCTCATCAAATTTGGGAAGTTTCATGCACTATGTCTTCAAGTGATCTCCTTGCCTCTTTTCTGTCTCTTCTCCTTCCGGGATATCTACAATGAACATATTGGGCTGCTTTCTTGTGTCCCATAGGTGTGTTAAGTTCTGTTCATCTTTCTTTAATCTTCTTTCTTTCTTTTTTTCTCAGACTTAAAGATGTCAACTTTTGTATTTTTGAGTTCACAGATTCTTCTACCTGCACACATTTGCCTTTAAATCCCTCTAGTAAATGTTACATTTCCATTACTGGGGTTTTTTTTGAGTTCTAGAATTTCTTTTTGGTCTCCATTTGTATTTTCTATATCTTTACTGATATTTATATTTTTTCATACATTATTTTCTGGATTTCCTTCATGCCTTCCTGTAGTTCTTTGAGCATCTTTAAGACAGCCACTTAAAGTCTTTTGCTAGTAGATCTGCCATCTGGTCTTTCCTCGAGACACTTTTTTTTTTCCCCTTTCAATGAGGTATGCTTTCCTTTTTCCATGCATGCATCGAGATTTTGTTGTTGTTGAAAATGGACATTTTAATCTAATAGTTTGGTAGCTCTGGAAGTCAGATTCTCCCTTCCCCCAGTATTTGCTGTTTTTTTGTTTTTGTTGTTTTGTGTTTTGATTAGTGTAGCCTCTCTCTGTACCAAAGATAAGCCTAGAGTGCAAACACAAGGTCCACTTAGGTCTTTCCCAAGAATCTGCCTTTCTCTGGGCATGTGTGGACTTTCTAGCTTCTCCTGTGCATGCATTTGCTTCTGAATGTCCTTGTCTAGATGTCTGACTCCCAAAAGGGGAAGAAGAGAAAGAATACGGAAGGAAAAGGCACCAGTCTTTTAAATTTTTTGAAGTCCACTTCAGCCAGAGTGGGGACTTTGGATTACACAGGTAGGTGAATGTGGGAACACGGCCCCCACCGCAGTGTGTGAACTCTAGAAGCAGCGATCAGTGACCAAAACACAGATCCCCATCTGTTGGAGGACAGAGTTCTTAGTGCTAACATTATTATTTTTCTATGGAGTTTAAGAGACTAATGCATATTTGAAAGCTGCAGGCCAATTGCTCCATGGGACAGGTGTGGGGGTGGGACCCACTGTTGACCTGGGAGCTGAATGGGACTGAAACTAACTGCAAAGTCGACATGGAAGCCTTCCCCTGGGAACTGCACACCTTCAATAGACTCAAGCATTCCGAAACAATCACATCAGGCGAATCTTGCCAGTGCAATTATTATCTGGTGGTGGGTGGGGGGCAGGTTCCTGGTCCTTGCTATGCTTCCCATCTTCCCCCAACCCATCAAGTCTATTTTGATGTGTTTTGTTCATCAGCTCTTGATCACCACGTGGAGGAAATGGTGCGGGCACCGGCAGAGAGCTGGCTGTTATTAGGGCAGGCTCACAAATTCCACAAGAGGAGGTCTGAAGAGCTTTTGTAGTTTCATTTTCTTTTTCTTCCACTTCTTCTGTTGACACAATCAATGTTTTCTTCTGGCTCATTTTAGGTTTTATACAGGTAATTGTGTCCTGACATCAAGGGAAATTTTTATTTGTAGCCATATAAACAATCAGAGATGAAGACATCATGATTAATCTCAATGAGGATTGCAGAAGTCCTCTTTAAAAAAAACTGATAAAATATTATTATAACATTGTAAAAAAGCTTAAAATGGAAAAAAAACCCTGATGTTTTCCAACAGAATATTACATACTTCTGATTACATGTTTTTCCTCCATCTTCTTTATAGTCATTATGTTTAAAAGCTAATCCTGAAGTCTTAGAAAAGCCAGTGCACCATTTCCCTCAAATCACTTCCACGTTTTATTTATTTATTTTTTTAAGGAATTTCTTCCTCCCTTGGCCGTGAAACTTAGTCGAGTCCTGCATGGTTCTGAGTTCTCCGGTGCCTGAGAAGCCCTGCCATGCCATTTTTTTTTTTTCCTTGAGTTCATCCAACTTGGCTCATTAGCAGCAGAGAGAAGATTTTGAGACTCAAGGTAGCTGTAAAAACTTCAAACCTTATAAAATCCCATTACTATTTAGAGTGAATGGTGGTGTTAAATATAGTTATTCCTCTATAAAAGGTATAAAAAGTCTCCCTTAATTGGAATTGAATGCAGACTCCAAAAAAAAAAAAAAAAATGCATCTTGACTGGGAGGTGGCGTGCCAATGAGACGAGCTTCCTCAGTTTCTTTAGTCTGTGGATCTGCGTCTATGTATCTGTAGCTGCACACACATTCACAAACACTCCTGCCTATGTTGTTTATGTGGATCAGACAAGGGATGTTTCTAATGGTGTCAGAATCAGCTGCTTTCTGGCGATTTCTAATCAGAGGAGAGGTGCTAACAGAGTGCCAGGTTTTGCATTTTGTGCTGTTGTGAGCATTAAGATAGTTAACTCCACATTTGAAACTGACTTGGGCTTTTTGTGGAGCTGTGGAAGGGGTTGGGGGATTTCCACGTAACACAGGATCCTCAATCTTTTTTGAAAGAGCGATACTCTGAACTGCTTATCTGGTTCTCATGCAGGGTGGATGCTGTTCCAAACTTGGCAGCTTAGGAGTCGGGCCCTTGTTGCTAGGTGGATGGCTTTTCTCGAGATGAACATCTTCCTGGTGATGTCTAATTTTAGGCTCCAGGAGATGGAAATGAGGCACCAGACTCCAGCAGAAAGCAGGTGTCAGAGAATCTTCTGCTTCACTGTTTGAAATGCAGCTCAGAGTGGCACCGCGAGCGATTTACGGTGACAGGGAAGGTTCAGGAAGGCACATATCTGCTCCCAGACAAGCTTAGAACTGGGTTTGGGCAGCAAAGTAACCCTGGCTACATCCATGAGTGTCAGGAAGTTCCTGCTCAAATCCCACAGGTCCAGGGAATCCCACGGTCAGTCACTAACACATATCTCTTGAACATCTCTATTGCCAGGTAAAGGTAAGAAAAAGAAGCAAATGGAAAAGAAAAATTGCAGAAGAAAAAGGAACTTTGCTTAACTTCAATTTCTTTTCGTAAGTCCAAGTATTATTGACGCTGAACCATAGACCACGCCGAGTGATTCTGATGAACAGAAAGGGGTGTCAACTGGGGTTTTTTGAATACATTTTTGTTAGGAAGCAGTGATCTCACTTTGGGGTGAGAAATCACATTTTCCACTAGTGTTGAAAGTGCCAGTGGGTTTTCTTTTCTTTTGTGGTACTGGAGATTGAATCCAGGGGCATTCTACCTCAGAGCTCTACCCCCAGCCCTATTTATTTTTTAAATTTTGAAATAGAGTCTCATTAAGTTGCAAAGGGCCTCGTTAAGTTGCTGAGGCTGGCTGCAAACCTGCAATCCTCCTGTCTCAGCCTCCCAAGTACTTGGTAGTGAGTTTTCTCTCTTTAGGGTTCTTCTTCCTTCCCCCTAGCCCTGCTCTGTGGGATCATCAGGTGCCCTGGAGCTCTGATGTCCCTCTGCCCCCTCCACTCTTACACTCCATCCCAGATGCCATTTTTCCCCAAAATATGACGAGTGCTAAAGGAAATAAAAAAGAAAGAGAATCATTTATTTTTCTGTCTTTATAAGGCATATTTGTAAAACATTCATCTCTATCAACCCTTTAGTTACCTCCTAAAATAATACAAACTCATTAGAGAAGAGCTAGAAGGGATGGGTGAACAGGTGGAAACAGCTGATGCCACCCCACTGCTGTGGTGACTGTGACAATGTTGACCTGGAACCCAGGTGGCCTGCCTCTGCCCCCACACCCATCCATCCATCCAGAGAAATATTTTCTTGGATCCACTTAGAGTCAAGTGAGATATATAGGGACATGGGGCCCCTGAGCACCACAGAGCACAGAGCCTCTCTCTTCCAAACTGGAGGCTAAACTCCCTGAAGTTGAGGAAGAGTCCCCATCTCCCATCTAGACCCCAGTATTGTTGTCTTGTTTTCCTGTTGTTTTGTTAACTGGAACTCATACACATTGGCAGTGAGTTCTCGGGCACGTGGAATCTATTACACCTCAAAACCAGCCTTTTTCCTCCCTCTGAAGCATGTTCGTCTTCCATTGTTTTCTGCCTCATTTCACGAATCCACCCTCCATCCAGTTATACCAGCCAGAAACCTAGCAATAACCCCCAACACCTTCTTTTCCCTCACTGCAACCCCATGAAACCCATGACCCATACCCCAGTCTGTATTCTCTCCATTTCCTTCCAGAGCCTGGTTACCCTCCCTTCCCGGTACCACTGTGCTATGAAGGCTTGGAAACGCACGAGCTGATCCAGCCCTAGCTGAACTCTAAGCCACTCCTCACTCTGTAACCAGAATGCGCTTTCTACTAAACACATCACCATTGTCTCATATGCAACTCTTTGGAGATTTTTCCATTCTCTTGGGGGTAAAGATGAAGTTCTGTAACACAGCCTTGGAGGACCTCCGAGGTCTAGTCCTCCTCTCATCTCATACCATGCCCCTACATTCCCTTCGTGGTATTTTTCTCCCAATATGTAAATGATCTTTTAACTTTATTCACTGTGTCTTTGGTGTGTGTGTGTGTGTGTGTGTGTGTGTGTGTGTGTGTATGTGTGTCTCACTACATTATTGAGGTTATTCTAGAACCTGAAATCCTCCTATTTCAGCCTCCTAAGTATTGGGATGATAGGCATACATCACCACCTTGTTTCCTTGTGTCTTTTTTATATCAAGCTTTTATTTCCAATACAGCCAGATAATTCTTATGTTTTATGGCTTCTGAACTCTTTTTTGTTTTGTTTTCTCAAGAATGCCTTCCTCATCCCAAGATTATATAAATACCCCCCTTATGTTTTCTCTTATAGCTTTGATTTCTGCAGTTGACTTATTACTCTACCTTTAGCTTTATATATGGTATGAAGTAAGGTGAAATCCTTGTGCTTTTCCAAATGAATGGGCAATTTTTCCATGTGGCATTTATAGACCATTTCATCCCCATCTCAAATCCTCTCACTCCCTATGAAATACCATGAACTCAGGTTCCTTATAGCTGTGTCTCTGGAATCATGATTTTGCTTCACCGATCTCTTTTTTCTGCTCACAAAAAAAAGTCACACATTATGATAACTTTGCAATATGTCTTTGTAATGGTTTGGAAATGGAATGTCCCCCTAGCCCTCAGGGAAACAAGAGAGCAATATTGGAAGTGGGGCTGAAGGAGGGGTCCCTAGGAGGGGTGCGGCCATGGGGATTATATATCCTTCCTCTTCCCTTGTTTGCTCTTTTGCTTTGACCTCCATGATGTGAAAGCAAGAAAGTTCACACTCCCCCTCTCTCTCCAATTCCCACCACCATACCCTGAGATCTGTGGTTCATGGCCTCACGTGGACTGAACCTCCAAATCTCCAAGGAAACCACGAGCAAATAAATCTTCCTTCCTTTAAGTTCTGTGGTCAGGTCTTTGGATTCTAGCAGTGAGCATACGGAGACTGCCTTGAATTCTAGTAGAGGTAGTTCTGCCAAATTGTTCTTATTTTCATTATTCATGTATACAGTTGGTCCCCTGTATCGATGAGGTTTGCACCTGTAGATTCAACCAACTGTGGATTGAAAATATTTCTTAAAAATTGCATCTGTCCTGAACAAGTAGAGACCTTTTTGCCACTATTCACTATTCACAATGAACTCTGTAACATTTACACAGTGATAGGCAATATAAGTAACCTGGAGATGATTTGAAGTCTCTTGGAAGATCTACATAGGTTCTATGCGGATACTACATCATTTTAATCAGGGGCCTGAGCATACACAGGTTTTGATATCTGCAGGGAGTTCTTCAGCTGATCTCCAGTGGATACCAAGGGACAACTATACTTTTTCTTCACTATGACTTTGAAATTTCTCAAACTTGTATAGAAATGTCTAATTATCAAATTCTATGATAAATTCTGTGGTAATTTCTATTGGTATTGAATTGATCTTATGGATTAGTTTGGGAGATAAATTACCGTCTTTCTTGGGGGTGGGTACTGGGATGGAACCCAGGGGCATTCTACCTCTGAGCTATACTCAAATTTTATTAAAATTAAATTTTATTAAAGTAGGGCTATACTCAGCCCTATTTTATTTTTCATTTTGAAACAGAGTCTCACTACATTGCTGAGGCTTTCCTTGAACCTGTGATCCTCCTGTCTCAGCCTCCCCAGTACTGGGATTACAGGTGTGTACCACCATGCCCAGCTGTAAATTACCATTTTTATAATGATTCTTCCTATCCGGGAACATGTCA
Source organism: Graphiurus murinus (assembly GCA_004027655.1). NCBI lineage: Eukaryota > Metazoa > Chordata > Mammalia > Rodentia > Gliridae > Graphiurus > Graphiurus murinus. Next base: position 65,786 of record PVLC010000035.1, on the reverse strand, counting down.
TATCCATTTATTACTTCAGTAAAATTTGTAGTTTTCATACCAGTCCTGCATGTTTCTAGTTCAGTGTTAGTTCTAAGTATTTACATTTCTGTTGCTTTTGAGGACATGATATCTGTTATGTTTTCTATTTAATTATTGTTGGTATATGGAACAGTTCTGAGTGTGTGTGTGTGTGTGTGTGTGTGTGTGTGTGTGTGTGTGCATGCATATATAAGCAAGTGTATGCCTGATGGATTACTGAACTCTCTCACCAGTTTAATAGCTGTCTTAGTATGTCTTGTGCTGCTATAACAGAATAACACAGATTGGGAGGTTTGCAAACAGAAGTTTATTGACTCACATTTTGGGAGGCCAGGAAGTCTAGTGAGAGACTTCTTGCTCCATCATCATATGATAGAAAGCAGAAGGGCAAAAGGAGAGCCCAGCCCAGAAAGCCCTCCTAGAAGGACTGGTCCAGAGGAAGCAGGGATTCAGAGGAAGGTGTGGGGTGGGATGCTGGAGATCTGGGCAGACCAAGGGAAGGGCAGAGGTACCGGAATATGAATTCAGATGTTGGAAGGGCTTAAACCCACCCTCATGGACTTCTTGCTTCTTAAGTTCCCTGCTTCCTCATACTATTGGTAACTAATTTCAAGGTGACCTTTGGGGGGGGTGAACATTCAAAACATAGAAATAGCTTTTCGGTGGCTTGTTTTAGAATCATAACAAATAATCATATCAAGTGAAAACCAGTTACTGTCCTGCCTTTTCCTTTCTGACATTTTTATCTTTCACTATTTCCTTTTTGTTTCATCAGAGGTCAGAGAGTGTGGTAATGGGCACCCAGTAAGGAGTGGTGCTCTCATTGGTGGGAGTAGGAAATACTTGGTGTGGTGGCCACTGGTGTAGAAACGGATCAGCCCCGTGGCTGCCAGAGTTTGAGTCTATTCCAGGGAAGCAGGGATTTGGAGGAAGGCGTGGGGTGGGATGCTGGAGTCCTGGGCAGGCCAAGGAGAGGGCAGAGGTACCAGAATGTGAATTCAGATGTTGGGAGGACTTCATCTGTAAGTGAAAGGAATGAGTGCAGTTTTGGACAAGTGGAGCAGATGTCCACCTGGGACATTCAAGCAGAGGGTCCGGGGGGAGCAGGGTGATTGCAGGTCAGGACAAATTTTTCTTGTGGGTAAGCTGCTGCTCCCTCTGAAACCATGTGTGTTTGCCCCTGGTGGTGGGAGTCTGTGTTGATGCTGGACGGGAACATCTTTGCTGTTGAGAAGGGGGAGTGTCTCGGGAACATCTTTGCTGTTGAGAAGGGGGAGTGTCTGGAGCCAGGGGATCTCAGCTAACGAGCATCATGGTAAGTGTGCAAATCAGTCCAAGCTGGACGTGGCCAGCCTGTGGAGTTGTTTTGGGATTTAGATTCTGGAGATGAGCTGGTCAGAGAGGATGGTGATAGTGTCCAGCATGTGAATCGGTGTTTCTTCCTTCTAAATATCCACTATGTTATACAGTGAAGGTCCAGGAGAGCATGGTGGGTGGTGGTGTGGAGCAGGGAAAGAGATTCCCTCCGTCCCTAGCCCACTTGGTGCTGGGTGGCAACTTGAGCCCTGTGGAAAGCCGGTCCTGCTCCCCACCAGCTAATGATTTGTCTCCGTGGCTGTGTTTGGACTGAGGGCTGTCATCACCTCTGACATGGCTCCAGGAGATCAAAGAGGAGCCATGTACAGTCCTGTGGCCACCTGCTATCGCCTGCACAGAACCTCAGCGAGGACGCCAGGGTGCCCGGCTGGTGCCCTGCACATCATTACTCAGATTAATGAGGACAGATGGGTTTTTGTATAATCAGCCTTCCTTTGCTGCCAGTCTGATTTGGTCACCAGGTGGAATATTTCAGTAATGAATAATTACAAATAGAGCAACCACTTCTGACTTAGAAAAAAAAAAAATAAAACCAGCAAGGATAAGGTGTTAAAGTGTGCAAATAAGAAGACCTGGCATTATTTTGCCTGAGGTTTGCCTGAGGGTGAATGGGTAATTCAAGATGGTTAGGCTACAATGCCAATTGCCTTAATAACAGGCAACAAAGGCAAAACGTGGAGCATGCTCCTGCTTTCTCTGACCGTCTCCCCATCCTGTTCTCCCAGCAACCCACACTGTACCCATGGTTGGATCCAGGGTACCTTCCAAACTCATTTATAAAGAAAATGGGAGGTGTTCAAGGACCGGGTGCATGGAGGACGTAGAGTCCATCCGTCGAGACGAGGAGCGTGGATACAGGACAGGCTGGGAGGAGAAGAGGGCGAAAGAGAGACCGGAGAAGTGGAGGAGTCGGGACAAACATGGCATGCTCTGGACACACCTAGAGGAAGCCACGAGAGATGAGGAGATCCCCCAAGGAAGACAGGGCTTGGGAGAGCTGAGCCAGGAATGTCAAGAGAAGCTACTGCATTTGCCAAAGTGGGTGATAATAGCATTTAATGTTCTTTATTCCTTATCTGGTGGCTTGCAAGACCTGTCTTCTCAGTAATTTCCTTTTTGCAGTAAGCTCGTGTCATTCAAAATAAAAGGCAGCTTCTCCCCGCTCGGAATCCTTCTGCTTAGGGTACATACCATGTTCTCCAGGCACTTGCTCTGCTACCCTGTGAAAACTGTGTATGCTGATGGGTAAAGAAATGGATTTTTAAGTGAAAAAATAATAATACTGTGATGAAAACTAGGACGAGTCCCTTTCTTTAATTGTTACAAAAGCTTGTGTTTTTTTTAATGTGCATTGCACCAATATTTACAATAGCTCAAAGTGTAAACAACCCAAATATTCATCAGCTGATGAATGGATAAATTAAATGTGGTATCTCCATACAGTGGAATATTATTTGGCAACAAAAAGGAACGGAATACTAGTATGTGCTGCGACATGGAAAAACCTTGGAAAGATTATTATTTTTTTAAAATTGTAATAGTTCGTGCATTGTAAGCATACGTCTTTGTTAGGTTCAAGTTGATAACGACATATGTGCACACATTTCTCATTTAACCCCTTCACCAATTCCCACCCCACTCCCTCCCCCTCCCTCCTTCTCAAGTTCAGTTTAGTGAGTGACCTTGATATAATTGTGTGGAAGTACATCGTGCGCATTAGGGTGTCCCCCAACCCCGCCCCCCGGCCATCCCCTTCGGTTAAGTCAATTTCTTTGCTGATCGAGGATCTCTCCTTTTTCATCTGGAGACCTTCTTATGCCCCATTTTCTCCCTAGCTTCCGCATATTAGAGAGAACATATGCTTTTTCACTTTTTGTAACTGGCTAATCTCCTTGGAAAGATTATGCTAAATGGAAAGCCAAACACAAAAGTCTACCTCTTATATGATGTTGAGAATAGGCAAACTCATAAAGATAAAAAGTAGTGGTTGCAGGGGACTGAGGAGAGAGGAAATGGAGAGTGACTGCTTATGGGTTTCCTTTTGGAGGTGCTAATAAAGTTCTAAAATCAACTGTGGCACAGGTTGTACAAGTCTGTGATATATTTTGAATTGTTTATTTTATCTTATTGTTTGGCACTGGGGGTTGAATCCAGGGCCATTCTACTTCCAGTATACTCCTCCAGCCCGTTTTATATTTTGTTTTGAAACAAAGTCTCGCTAAATTGCTGAGGCTGTCCTCAAACCTGCAATCCTCCTGTCTCAGCCTCCCAAGTACTGGGATTACAGGCATGTGCCACTATGCTGGGCTTAAATCATTCACTTTAAATCAGCAAATTCCATGATATGTGAGTTATACCTCAATAAAGTTTATGAATGTGTGTGTGTTTAAATCTTTGTACCTGCATAATATTTTCCCCTGAGAAGATGTATAAGAAATTTTAAACAGTGGCAACTTTTGGCAAAAAGAAGAGAAAAAACTCATACTTTTCTTTTTACACATTTCTCTAATGTTAGAGGCTTTTAAATCACCTACTTTCTCATAAATTGAAAATTAATTCTCTTAGTGCCATGCATAATCATTTTTAATGATTTTTCCTAATTATTAGTTTATTGTCCTTAAGCACAAAGGTGGGGTCTATAATATCCTTAAGTAGGTAGAGCATCTTTCAGGGCAAAAATGGTAAATAAATGTGCATTGACTCTCAAAATATGCTTCCTTGATTAGAGATTTATTAATAGTGGAAGAAAAAGGTGCTACCTGCAGGAGATTGGGGTCTTCATAATTGCCTGGAATTAGCATTTCTTGAGCACCTCTTATACGCAGGCAGGGTGCTAGAATCTGTGTAATATCACCACATCTGATTAGTCCTCACGGACGTGGCCTCTTATTCACAAAACCTGGAAGTCGAGGACCCAGGTTGGCTCAGCAGCTCAAGGCTCCTCAGAGTCCCAGGCCCTCTCAGTTTTCCCAAGCCAGCTCTGCACAGGACAGGGGCCCCTTGTGGGGTACCTGTTCCCAGCCAGGCTTCCAGCCTGAATGCAGCTGAGAGCCAGGGGAGTGACCCTAGCACAGTGCAGGCTTCCTGAAGCTGTCCAGTTGTGAATGCTGCAACTGTGAGGGCCTTGGGTCCGGGCTCACCTCTCCCTCCTAGGGTGCAGTGGCCATTTCTGGCTATACCAGAAAGCTTCCGGCTAAAGCAGCATGGACCATGAGGAAGCTGTGCTTGGCTTTAGGGCCCAGGTAAGGAGACAAGGATCTGACTGGAGGGGCCACTGATTGCTGCCAGTGTCCAGCCAGCTGTTGTCCATCAGCAGGAAAGCTGACTGGAGCCTCCCTCGGGGCTGCAGTGCTATGGAGCAGAGGCTGTGCCAGCTTCTGGCTGGGGGCCAGCGGGACCAGCATGAGCCAGCCTGCTCCCTCGGGGCCCCACACCTGGTGCCTGGGATTGCTGATGTCGGGGAGCTGTCACAGAGTGATGGGAGGCCACAGCTGGAGGAAACTTGAGTGGTCACATGGCCCAGCAGTTTGCAAAACTGCTAGCGTAGTTGAGACCTTTCCTCAAGAAAATTGCAGGCAGTGAAACCCAATACAGAGACTCGCTATAGTGGAGTTCAAGCCCCTGTCTGCTGTCGAATTCCCTGGCTGGGAGGCAGGGAGCTGAGGACAGACGGTGGGATTCCCACCCATGGGGCAGAGCTGGGGCCCAGTGCACAGGCTTCCGGATGCCCACTGTGGCCTGGAGGACTAGAGCCACTCAGGACGTATGTGAAGCCTTTCTGGTCAGGTCAGAGGAGCTGCTCATCTGTCCCAGGGCTTTTGGGTTCCCTTTTCCAGTGGGAGGGAAGCTCTCCACGAAGAAGCAGCATCAGTAGAGGTCTAAGCAAGGCCCTGGAAGCAACCGCAGGCTCACAGAGCGGGGAGGCCTGAGTCTGAGTGGGGCCAGCTGCATCCCTCTGAATAAAGGCTGGGAATGGGGGAAGCTGCAATCGTGCTGTTTGGGAGAGGATAGCAGCAAATTTCTGGATCTGGTTGCAGAGTCAGGGGAGAAAGCTGACAGATGGGTGGTCCCAGGGGACTGGGCTCCCTTGTCCCCTTCTGAGGAGGAAGTAGCAGAAGCCAGAGCCACACCCCCAGACAAAGAAAGGGAGGGGGTAGGGGGACCCTGGGTTGGTGGGACCACCGTCCTCTCACTACGTTCTCCGGCTTCACTTCACAGAGACAGGATGGAATCCAACATCGAGTCCTGGACTTTATTGGTCTTCAAGGTCTTATCCAGCATCACCAGTCCCTGGGTGTGACGGTTTTCATTCAGAATTCCGCCCCCCCCACACACACACACAAAGCTCACGTGCTGAAGCCGTGGTCCCCAGTGCAGCAGTGTCGAGAGGTGAGGTTTTGGGAAAGTGATGGGATCGGGAGGCTCTGACTTCATCTGTGGAAGAATCCATTGAAGGCTCCATGATTTGAAGGCATCGGAAGGTGGTGGAATGCACAGGAGGTAGGCCTTGTAGATGGAGTGGGTTCTTAGGGGGAGAATGCCCTTCGAGATTGTGGCCGTTCCAGGCCTCTTCCCGTCTTTCTCTCCCTTTGCTTCCTGGCTGCCATGAGCTGAGCAGCTTCCTTCTGCCACACCCTCCCCACCAGGATGTTCCGTCTCACCTCAGGCCCAGACCATGGACTGAGACCTCTGAAACAAATCTTTCCTCCTCTAACTTGTCCATGTCAGGTGTTTTTTGGTTTTGTTTTTAATTTATTTATTTTTCTCACAGTAACAAAAAGATGACTAATGGACTTCAGCCAAATCGTGGACTGATGTAGACCTGGCTCCCCCACATTCAGGGCTCAGTCCAGCCCTAGACTGGTGAATTGCAGTGGGGTTATTCTGATTCTCACAGCAAATCCGGAGCCTGGGATTCACCCCACCCGTGGGCCGTTGTTCAAGAGCATGGGCTCTGTACAGCTGAGGGCTGGCTCACTTTCAGACTGCAGGCTCAGTCTTGCTTCATCAAGCCGAGCTCAGAGTTCAGCCTGCCCACTGATCCTTTTCCTCTTTTGCCAGGTGCCTGTCCTATCAGGTTGGGTTCTCCAGGGCTGTCCTGTGATAACCCTATGTGTAAGTTGGACTCACCATATTATGTCCTCATTGTAGTCACTTAAATTAATTCTGGATTTTATTGAAGGCACAACCACTTCTACTACCTTTGCCCGAGTAGGCTCCAGATTGAACTAGTGGAGACTGGAACTTTCAGAGTCAGCCTTCAGTTCTGCTTAAACCAATTCCTGCTGTGTGGCTTTGAGTAAGTAAGCAATTCTCTCTGAGCCTTGCTTTTACCATTTGCAATTGAGACAGCAGAGGCAGGGCAGGTAAAATGTTCGGTGCAGTTCCTTGCACACCATCAGCTTGCCGTCAGCCTTGCCTATTGACATCAGCCTGAGCGTCAGAGTAGAACCTGGGGAAAGGCAGATCTGGGGCCAGAGCTCTGCAGGTGGTCCAGAGAAAGATCAAATGTAGACTGCTTTTTGTTGTTGTTTTGATACTGGGGGTTGTATCCAGGGGCATTTTACCTCCAAGCTACACCCCCAGATCTTTTATGTTTTATTTTGAAACAGGGCCTTGCTAAGTTGCTGCTGAAGGCCTCACTACCTTGCTGAGGCTGGCCTTGAACCTGCAATCTTCCTGTCTCAGCCTCCCAAGGACTGGAATTACAGGTGTGCACCACCATGCCCAGTTAATGTCAGCTAACTTCTGAGCAAGCAAATGGTAAGTAGCTAATTTTTCTTTTTCTAAGAAGAAATTAAACACAGGGCACCTGGTCCCTTGCAACTTGCTGGGTTTTGGCATTTTCTTCCTTTTCTCTCGAGTGCCATAGGATTGCTGCCCTCAAGCGCTGTGCTGATGGGAGCTTCAAGATTCAGGGGTGAGGGTGGGGCTGGGTGGCATCGCTGAGTTGGGGCACAGGCTTTGGGTGTTGCTGTAGTTTGATAGAGGAAGGGAAGGGCATTTGATGGTGCAGTCTGGGAATGTGTTCCATGAGGAACACATTGTCTCTGATGTCCACTGCTTCAGCAATGAAGTAGTTTGAGTCTGTGCTGTGTACACAGAGGGAGAGGAAGGGCGGGACGACACACATTCACTAAATCTTCATGAGTCCTCACCAATCCTACTCACCAACATCCAAATTATTATTTTTAAAATTTTTTTTCCTTTGTACTAGGGATTGAACCCAGGGGCATTCTATCTCCAAGCTACCCCAGCCCTTCTTATTTTTGATTCAGAAACAGGGTCTCGTTAAGTTGCTAAGGGTCTCACTACGTTACTGATGCTGGCCTTGAATTTGTGATCCTTCTGGCTCAGCCTCCCAAATAGTGAGATTACAGGCATGCACCACCAAGTCTGACTTCCAATCCCCCCAAATCTTAAAAAACACACATTCTCAAGAGGATGCCCCTCACTGCCAAAAGTTTGGACTCTGCTACACAGCTCCATCACACCCTGGACCTGGTCATGGTACAGTATCACGATTGATGGTGAGGATCACAGCAACCTCTGAGCAAAGCATTGTTCTAAACCAGGTAGAGTATATGCATGCTTCTATTTAATCTCCACTGCAGCCTGGAGAGGTGAGGAATGCAACTACCCCTATTTCATAGACAAGGAAGAAGAGGCTCTGCAAGCAGAAGGACGTGCCAAAGGTCACCCAGGGCCCTGCCAAGCATCACTCTCACCTCTTCACTGTGTTCTGCCTTCCAAACACTAGCAGGGCAGTTGCCACAGATGAGATGCCCACTTCCTTCAGGAGACACTCATCTCTGCATTTTAACAGGGGGACTGCAAGGCCTGAGTCCCCCTTCTACCCTACACTCAGAATGGCAGGGGGCGCAGGGCCCCAAGCATCCTTCCTCTTTCTTTGTTTCTTTCTCTTACTGCATGTCTCCCTTTCCCTTTGATCTTCCCTAGTCAACTCTCCTGTCTTCAATGGGACCCTTCTGAGGCCTCCAGCTCATTTTGTGTTAGGCCCTTGGACTGCGCTCAAGTTACTGAAAAAAGCCCGACTGTCCTGATGTGCAGCTACGCCTATTCCCTTTCGGTGCCCTGGTCCCTGTTTTGCTTATAATGAGCCTTTGCCTTTTGTCTCCACGGAGGACATAATTGCCTCTCGCACTGGAAAGAATGCCAGCACACTGTTGCAGAGACTGTGCAGAATCATACGAGAATGATCTGCTAATTTCTTCCAAACTGTCATGTATTTATTTGTCCACTTTTCCCTTCCTGCTGGGAAGGGATTGAGACTGGAGGAAGAGGAAAGCTTCTTAATTCAAATGTATTTACCATTTCTAGGATCATTTTCTCCCAGAGATCCTTCGAAATCCCTACAGAGCATTATTATGTTTAACTCTTCACCTCCCTGACACTAAATCTGAGTTCTTCTTGCAACATGTGCATCTAGCCTGGGGTCAGGGTAGGAACAAGTCCATCCCAGAATGAGCTGAGTCTGGGTGGGGCAGGTGCCCAGGGCCCAGCACACTCGGGAGAGAGCCCATGCGAATGTCTTGATTTCCCTTAGAATCAGAAGAAAGAAAATGAAGATAATCAAAGATGGGTTATATTTGTCTTTCTATTAGTGATCATAAAATGTAAAGCTTGAGATTGCTTTGTGGAAGCAGGAGTCCACAGGGTCAGAGGTGGCCAGAGCCCTCTGGGCACGGTGCCACTCACTGGCCTGTGTTCTCAGGCTCTGCTTCTGCCTCCTTCCTTCCACCTCTCTCCAAGAACCTCTCTCTACCTCCCTCCTCTTTCTACCTCCCTCCTTTCTCCTTTTCCCTTTATTTCTCTCCTTCCTTTTTTTTTTTTTTTGTGGTTCTCAGAATTGAACCCAGGGGTATTCTACCTCTGAGCTTCAACCCCAGCCCTCCTTTTTAATTTTGATTTTAATTTTGAAACAGGGTCTCTATAAATCGCTGAAGCTATCCTCTTACCTGCAATCCTCTTGCCTCAGCCTCTCAAATACTGGGATTACAGGTGTGTACCACCACACCTGGCTCACCTCCCATTTTTTTTTCAAATCCATATTTAATACTTGTACAGGAGGGTCTTAGGATTTCTTCTAGCACTGGAATTGAATCATCCTGTTGCTTCTACCCCGATTAACACACACACATACACACACACAGACATGCCATAGTTTCCAATCATATATATATGTATATATCTCAAATGAAAGCATTTGCAAAATGAAGAAGAGGAAGAGGGAGCTGCCCAAATGGAAAAACAATTACCCTGCAGTTCCCCAGGCCTCTGAAGATTTGAGCACATTTAGGGGTTCCTGCAGCCAACCCCAACCCAGCCAACCTTTCTTCCCCTTTAAGGGAAGTCAAGGCACATGGAAAGCTGGAACCCTGTCTAAGGCCCAGGACTTGTCAGTGACAGGCCCAGCCTAGCCCCTAGGACTCCTTCTCAGCATTCATCCTCCTTGACCATTCTTTAGAAACCTTTTACTGGGTTGAGCCGTAAGGGCTCACTGATGCTCCTTCAGCAACCACAGATTAAGGCACAGTAAGATCAATTTTGGAATGGAGTAAATACTAGATATTCCAAGTTGCATCCTTGCAAAATCCACAGGCAGCAGGCCGAGAAGAGAGCATCATTTGCACAGTGGAAGGCCAGCCGGTGTCCTCTACTGGCTTTGCTTCCTCTGCACAGGAGACACGGAAGTCCCCCACCCCCCATCTCCCTCCCGCCCTTCTCCAGTCTGCCTTTGATGGGAACTTGCTCTTTCTGTCCTGCTCTGGCTGAGGTCTGGTGCTGTGAAGCCCAAGCTCAGGCCCATCCTCAGCACAGATGATGAGCCAGTAATGCTTTTAAAGCCCTTGAAGAATGTTTTCAATTACAATTCACATGACTCGGGATCTGTTCTTCCAAAGGCCTATGGCGGCTGCCAGAGCCCTAAGCCAACCAGGGACAGAGGCCTGAGCTGGTGGCAGTAGGGGGAAACTTGATCGTGAAAATAAAGTATGTCACTGTAAAAACTCCATCACCTAGATATGAGCAAAGAAGCATATAATTCTACCCTGCAGTTTAGCATTATTCAGGGTCTTTACACTTGCTCTCATGTATGTGTGTGTACAGACTTATGTGCATATTTATACATACATACAAAGACACTATATTCCTTTATAGTCTATAAACTTTTAGCTTATAGAAGTGATAACATATTTAAACGCGTTTTTGTCACCCATTTTTCACCTCTCCTGTACTTTTTTACTGCCAACATTTTTTCTGTTATTAAATTTCCTACACCGTGCTGTAATCCCTGAAAAGTATTCCTTACGTTGGGTAAGCTGTAATGAATTTAATATCCTCACACTGCAAATCGTTTAGTTTATTTCCAATAGCTCTGCTATCATAAAGGTGCAGGGCAATTTGCAAAGACAATTTTGCATTTCATTTTTGTCTTTGTGGAAGGATGAGAAGGGCTGGGAGTCTTTTGTATTCTCTCCCCAGTTTTCACTCTTTTGCCTCCTGAGAGGGAGCTGGAGCCTCTGGGTTCCTTTGTCAGGGGCTCTTGAAGAGGCTCTTTCTTCCTGGCTTTTGTTTGAGTAAATCTCAGTTTATTGAGGGGATTATGCAAAGAACAAGGGCAAAGTGGCTTTGTCTGGAAGAGGAGTTTGGAGGGAGGGGGAGGGGAAAGGATGTGGGTTTGTGCCCACAGGGCCCCAGGGAGTGGCAGAACCTGGGGAAGGCTGTCCAGGCTGACCTGGGCAGGGACTCCCAGCCTCCGCCAACATTCCCATCTCCAAGGAAGGCGCAAGGTCAAAGGGCATGGCCTCCAAGAGACGGTGGGCCTGGAAAAGGAAGCACTCAGTGTCCACCACCCTGGGCTGGAGCCTGAGCTTCTGCCTTCCTTGGACTAGAGATCTCAGGAAGGAAGAGGAGTCCCCAGCCAGGGCCAGGACTCACTGCCCACCTTCCTGGTAGGATTGGGTGAAGGTGCTGTTATAATTATCTTGATTTACAAGTTATGAAATATATTGTTATTTCTTGCATGTTCCATTCTACACAGTGAGAAACTTGCTCCAGGATGAACATCTTAGTCAACATCTTTGCACTCACACCTGAAATTATTTCACTGAGTTGCAACCCTAAAGGCGAAATTGCTGGGTTAAATTTTATTTATCATATTTAAGATATATAACATAATGTTATAAGATACATATACAGTAAAAAGGTAGCCACAGAGGAACAAATTGACATATCCATCATCTTACATAGTTACTCGTTTTTCTCCCCCTGTGGCAAAAGCAGCTATAATGTACAAATTTAACAAAAATCCTGCCTATGATACACTGTTATTAACTATAGTCCTCATATTATACATGAGATCTTTGGGCTTGTTCATTCTGTGTATTTGCTACTTAGCATTTTTCGACTTAGGGATGCTTCTTTTTAAGGGGCTTTAAAGTTATTGTCAAAAGATTTTGACTGCGTTTTCTTACCCATTACTATAATTCAGGAGTGTTCATCTTCCACACAGCAGTTCCTGGTCCATATCGCTGTGAGAATCCAAAAGTCTCTGTCTTGGCAGGGAAGAAAGTTTTCTAATTAGACAAGGGTTTGGCTTTTTAGAAGGAATTCCCTGGAATCCCTTCTCAACTGGAGTTCCATGAGAGAATAATGGAACTCATGCAGAAAAGGATTCCGGCAACTATTTCCAATTCTCCCAAGGTTGGTACCTAGCTGGAAGCACCCTGGGCTCCTGGCAGAGAAGCTGATCCCTTACCTGCCAGACACGCCTGGGTCCAGCTCTCCCCTGGAGCAGGTCCTGGAGAGGCATGCTGGAGTGCTTCTCTCTGCCTGGGCCTGGCCTCTGGAGGACTCCCTTCTACCCCCATGCTCTGTGACCCTAGGACTAGCGCTTCTGGGGGAGGTCGTCCTTCTTTGGGAGCTAAATGGCTGTTGCTGCCATCTTCTTGCTTCTGAAATTTGAAGACCCAGTTTTATATCTTGAACAGTTTGTTTAGTTTTAAATTTGGAAGAATACACCTTCTTTGCTTTCATTCAGTACTATTTGCTAAACCCGTACCCCACTGTAGTTTAGATGTTGAATGTCCCTGTCGTCCCCTCAAAGGTCCAGGTGTGAGGGCTTGGTCCCAGGGAGCCTTTAGGAGTTGGCGTCTGGTGGGAGGTCCTCAGGTCACGGGGGCGGGTCCTGGAGGGAGACTGTGGGACTGTGGGACCCTGGCCTCACCCAGGAGTAGGGGCAATAAAAAACTGGAACCTCCCAAACTGTGAGCCAAAATAAACCTTTTCTCTTTATGAGTTTAATTATCTCAGGTATTTTATTGTAGCAACAGAACATTGACTTATAAACACTTCCAATTTCTTTCTTGGTTTCTTTGCTTTTCTACCCTGTACTACCTCACTACCTTCTTAATACAGGCGGCTACTGAATCTATCTAGAACAACATTTGAGAAGGATACACCCTTACTACCATCACTGCCTGGCATCCCTTGATTCCCCTGAGAGGTTTTTTTGTTTTTGTTTTTGTTTTTTGGGTTCTTATTACTCAAAACTTTATCAAATTTCAACTTGTACTATGTGGGGCCTAGAAGGAGCTGTCTTTGTCACCCTGCATTGTTGTAAATATCTGAAATATTTCTCTTCTCTTCTATTTCTCCTTATAAATCAGCCTCCTCCTTCTTATAATACCTTGCCAGATTCGGCAAGTAGCACCAACGCACAGGTACTGTTTTGTTTTCTGGCCTTTCCTGTCTCCTCCAGGATTGGTAGGCACATAGCCTGCCTTCTAAGTCCTTCAGAGGACAGATTTGTGTTGTCCTGTCTCTGTGAACTACGGATGCCCAGCCGCCCAGCCTGCACATGCCTATCCACACTTCTACTACTACTGGCTGCTCAGCCAATCATTAGTAAAAAATCTTGTATTAGGGGAAGTCAAATGCTGTAACAAATAGCTTCAGATCTCAATGCTTAATGCAACAAACATTTCTTCTTTTCTCATCCACCATTCATGTGGATTTTTGTGGTTAGAGACTCCCCAGATGGCCCTTCTCCAGGTGGTGACTCAAGGACCAAAATTCTCCCATCATGTGAAAATGCCTCCAACACGTGGCCACCAGAGTTTGTGCAAACAGGGAGAGAGAGGAGGGGTGTGCTCTTGTTGTTGAATAGCCCTGGCCTGGGAACAGCTTGAAACCCTTCCTTCCACATTTTATTGTCTGGTTGGACCCCAACCAGATGTCAAAAAGTGGAGGAGTATGCTACCTTCATCAGGGTGTGGATTTGCATGGTCAGGGTCTGGCAGGACACTTGATGTACAGGACATGTTCAACAGGTGTCTAAGACATTATAATTTGAATAATTGAATGGTAATATGAATAATAATAAGTTGAACTTTAAATCATCTTTTCCTTTATTATTTCTGCTTTGGTGTCATGCTTCAAAATCATTTTTTGGGGGGGGGTACTGGGGATTAAACTCAGGGGCATTCTACCTCCAAGCTACACCACCCCCAGTCCTATTTTTATTATTTATTTTGAAACAAGGACTCACTAAGTTGCAGAGGGCCTTACTAAGTAGCTGAGGCTGGCCTCGAACCTAGATCCTCCTGTCTCAGCTTCCCAAGTACTGGTATTACAAGCCTGCACCACCACACCCTGCCTCAAAATCATTTTTACTTGAAGTTTATATCCACATATTCTATTTCTTTGTTTTTAAATCTTCTTTTTCTTTAAAATTTATTTGAAAAATATGAGCAGATAGAGGAGTTTACATTTCTTCATTTCCAAATGATTGGTCAATTGCCCCAAGTCTGTATCAAATATGTTCTTGTTGTTCTTTACTTGGATGAAATCTCTTGGTTGAACTAAATTCTTAATTATAGTTGGGTTTGTTTCTGTGTTTTCAGTTCTATTTCTGGTCTTTGTTCTTTGTCTAACCCAGCACCAGTATTACAAATGTTTCAACTGTTATAGTTACACCACATTTCAATATCTATCAAGGTTGTTTCCTTTATTTAATTTAAAAGCTTTTTTTGTTTTATTTACTCTTCAAGATAAATATTCAGATACTTTTGGAAAAAGTTCAAAAATACCATACAAATCTAGATTGAAATAATTTTAAGTCTATGAGTTAATTTGAAGATAACTGTTACCTTTAAATTTTGATGCTTCCTAAAGAAAAATCTGGTGTATCTTCTAATTTTTTTCAAAACTTCTATTTTTTTTTTTTCTGGTAAAGGATTAATCACACACACACACACACACACACACACACACACACACACGCACACATGTATTCTATTTCCTTATGACTACTTTTAGGTATGAATATATATGTTTGCTGTAGTTTTTCTAGTTGACTTTCTTGGTTTTCTAGATAGACAATCACATCATCTCCAAACAATATTGTCTCTAAATTTCCAGTCTTCCTTCCTTCCTTCCTTCCTTCCTTCTTTTTTTTTTCAGTATTGAGGACTGAACCCAGAGGCATCCTACCTCTGAGCTACACCCCCAGCCTTATTTTTTATTCTTTATTTTTGAAACAGGGTCTCACTAAGTTGTAGAGGGCCTCACTAAGTAGCTGAGGCTGCCCGTGAACCTGTGATTATAAGCATAAGAACTGAGATGATAAGCATGCACCACCACACCTGGCTTCCAGTATTTGTTGCTATTACTCTTTTTTTTTTTGTTTTATTTAGAAATGGGTAAATAAAGCTGAGCGTAGTGGCGCATGCTTATAATCCCAGTACTTGGAAGACTGAGACAGGAGGATCGCAGGTTCAAAGCCAGCCTCAGCAACTTAGTGAGTCTCTCAGCAACTTAGTGAGACCCTGTTTCCAAATAAAATATAAAATAGGTCTGGGGGTATAGCCTGGAGGTAGAATGCCCCTGGGTTTCATCCCCAGTACCACACACACAAAGAAAAAAAAAGAAAGAAAGAAAGAAAAGAAAAAGAAATGGATAAATAATAGTAGGATAATATGCTTACTTGCTTTTGATCTAATATTGTTCTGCATAGAACAAAATGTGTTTAATGGTAGGCCATTCCTAGGATGATAATCCTAAAACTTTCCAAGGTCAACTCACTTAGGGTTGAATATTCAGGGTTTTATTTATTGTGGTCACTTTCAAAACTATTCATTCTGAATAGACTATTGGGCTAACAACTAAAGATGTGGCATGCCATTTTTCTAAATTCTTTTTGCCATGGAGTCCTTTCTTATTCCACAAGTTTAGTGGCAAGAGAGGAGGGGAAGAGAGAAGGTGTGTGGACAGCATGCTCACAGAGCTCTTGCTCAGAAGGACACGTTTGGAGACCCTGTGTAGTGTTTTGCTTTTGGGTGACGTTGGTTTGACATACCCTGTGTCACCTTATGCAAGTCTCCCTCTGTCAGCCTTCGACAGCACGAAGGCAAGGCTGAGCCCGAGCTGAAGATGTGGCAGAAGCTCCCCCTCGGTGGAGACCGCCCATGACACACAGGGCTTGGCTGTCCCTTCTTCTGCCTCCTCCAGGATGTGGGATCTGCTGGTGACCAGTATAACAGTAGGGCCTAATATTAGCCAACGTGTCACTCTCTCTGCCTCCCCCTCGCCCTCCCATCCTCCTTACTTCCTTTTCCTTCTCCACTGCCCTCCTCTTCGGGCTGACAGAAATGGGCTTTTGGGCCATTTGAATTGGCACACATAGATAAGTGCTCTGAGGGCAGGGACAGGTGCTGGGGGTCACTTGGGTCTCATCTAGCAGCTGCGATTGGCAGCCCAGGAAATCATTTCTGAGTGGCTCGCCTCACTCAGAACATTCTCGACTCTCTGCACATGTATGGGTGGAGGAGACCAATGAGTGGAAAGGGTTATTTCAGCGGGTTTGTTTGTACAGGTCTCTGTGATAAGAACATCTTTCTCTTCCCGGTACAGGGAGGGCACCTTTCTCATGGGAATTTCATAATTTGCTTTTAGGCAGAAAGGGAGAGGTTAGAGAGTCTTTCCTGCACCTGCTGTTTCTCAAGTGCCTTCAGTTCAAGATAATTAGTTCAGAGCTGGGTGTGGTGGCACAGGCACATGCCTATAATCCCGGTACTTGGGAGGCTGAGACAGGAGGTTCGCAGGTTTGAGGACAGCCTCAGCAACTTAGTGAGACTCTCAGCAACCAAGCAAGACTGTTTCAAAGGAAAAAATAAAAATAAAAAAATAATAAAAAAGGGCTGGGGGTGTAGCTTGGGGATAGAATGCTCCTGGGTGGAATTCCTAGTACCACACACAAAAAGATAATCAGTTCAGGGTGGCGTGTTCTAAACCCCTTTACTTGCCAAGAGACTTGCTCTATCAGATCTACATTTGTGGGAATATCTAGTGTGGTGACAAGCCAGGCCTGAAGATCCCCACACAGAGAGGTGGCTCAGGCAAGTCTCCCTGTGACCCCAGGTGGAGGGGGCGCCCCTGGCCTCTGGGAGGCCACAAGAGTTAGAGTCCACAGGAGTTAGAAGACAGTGGGAATGGGCAGGCTAGGAACAGGCTGGACCATCTGCAGACAAACTGTAGCTCTACCTCCTTTATCACTTGGAAATTGATAACAGATCCTCAAGTTTTATTCTGAAGAAGAGGTGCTATTTGAAAAAAAGGATTGACAGTCACAAATGAAGCCACCGCTGGCTGTGTTTGAGTGGGGTCTGAGCTTGAGTCTTGGCTCTGCGCTTACTGATGAGCTGGGTGAACCCGGACACATTCTTCCATCTTTCTGAATCCCAGCTGACTTGCCTGTAAGATAGGAGACTGGAGGATTGCTATCAGAATTTAAATGTCCTGAAGACACACCACTTGATATCAGGAACAACAGAAGGTCATAATTTAGGCCGCTTTCAGGTATAGGAGAAAAATGCATGTCTAGGAACTGCAGGCAATAAGAATTCCTCCAGAGGTACTGCACTTCACAGCTTGCAAAATGCTGTCACCTTCCTGGTCTCCATGGAAACTCTCCACCACCCTGTGCCCAGGGCTGGCCTGAACACAGGGGCTTTGAGGGCTACCTGGACTTGTACAACAAGGGAGGGTGCAGCAGGATGCAGAATAAGAGGCAGGACCAGATCTCTACCTTCTCACCTCCATCAGCCCTGGAAGTCATAATGTCCAGACTGTGTCCTAACCTAACTTCAGTCTGTGTTATTCAGCTTCAGATTCAGGGGGAAAAAAAGAAGGAAGGAAGGAAGGAAGGTAGGAAGGAAGGAAGGAAAGAAAGAAAGAAAGAAAGAAAGAAA
This sequence comes from Graphiurus murinus, assembly GCA_004027655.1. NCBI lineage: Eukaryota > Metazoa > Chordata > Mammalia > Rodentia > Gliridae > Graphiurus > Graphiurus murinus. The sequence goes on along the minus strand of PVLC010000035.1, from coordinate 48,117 downwards.
GAAAGAAAGAAAGGAGTGAAGGAGTGAAGGAAGAAAGGAAGGAAGGAAGGAAGAAAGGAAGGAAGGAAGGAAGGAAGGAAGGAAGGGTTCAATGTAAAATGATGACAAAGCTCAGAAAAGCCAACTGGTCAAATTTCAGTTACATTTATGTTTCAATACTAATAGTAATCAATTTTGGGGTTATTCATTCTATAGGAGGTGTGCATACAATTTATCCCACCCAGTGGACCCCTAGCTGCTTCCACAGTGAGTTTTGTCAGAATGTGCCCATTTTTTTTCCTCCCTGAATTCCTTCAGTTGGAGGTGGAGAAGTTCCATGCTTGGCTCAGCTGCATCAGGTTATAAATAGTTTTAAAGATGGAATGTTTGCCATTCATGTGCCTTCTTAATTATACTCAGCAAACACAACTATGTCGACATCTGAAAGTGACTCCCTTGCTCCACACAGCCACACACCCCAGTCATTGGTACTGGAAGGAATTTGGGGTCATCTGTCTCGGTGAGTTTATTTTCCAGTTGGGGCCCCAGAGAGGGGATGTGACTTTGCTAAGGACTCATAGGCATAAAAGCACAGAATTCCTGACTCCTTTTTCCTTGGTATTTCTATTGCAACATGCTATGGGGTCCTTTGATATCTTTACTTTTTTTTTTGTACTGGGGATTGAACCCAAAGGCATTCTATCACTGAACTACACCCACAGCCCTATTTTATTTTGTTTTATTTTTAGTTGAAACAGGGTCTCCTTAAGTTGCTGAAGGTTTTGCTAAGTTGCAGAGGCTGGCCTCAAGCCTCTGATCCTCTTGTCTCAGCCTCTCAAGTACTGGGATTATAGGCATGCTCCAGCATACCTGGCTTGCCCTCCTTTTTATAACCATCTCTTACTTAAGCTCTCAAAGGAAGCCAGGCATGGTAGCACATGCCTGCAATCCCAGTACGTGGGAGGCTAAGATAGGAGGATTATAGAATGCCCTTGGGTTTAATCTCCAGTGGAAAAAAGAAGGAAAGAAAGAAAGAAATAAATAAAAGAAAGAAAGAGGGCAGAGGAACCACAGGATACTTAAGTGTTGAGGGAAAGAGGGCAGAGTGGCAAGAAATGAGAAGCCAGTTGATGGTTGAAATATTAACCTCAGGGGTCAGCAAAATGATGAGAATTCTTTAGAATAAAAGATATCCAAAGCTCTGCCATGGCATGGGGAAGGGAAACTACAATTTTTTTTTCTTCCTAATAATGACCAATGAATTTTCATTTATTTTGGCTGAGGATGGAACCCAGGACCTTGAGCACGCTGGGCAAGTGCTCTGCCACTGAGCTACAATCCACAGCTCCCTGGTCAGTGAATTTTTTAAGAAAAATAAAACCAAGGCTCCTTCCCTCTCCTTGAATGTAGCACATGACACATGGAAAAAAAAATAGTTGTGGACTGATCACAGTATCTCTACAATTATAATTCACAGTGGCCTCTGGTATTCTTCCAAGGAGAATGGCAGTTTATATTAATGAAATTAAGTAAAAAATGCTTTATAGTCATATGTGCTTATTTGGCTCATCTATAGCCTCTGGCTTCTATGTGGATTGTTTGAATCTCCTGTAATAAAGACCCCAGCCAAGAGGGTTCAAAGCAGTTATGCAGTATAACCATTTTGAACTAACTCAATTTTGAAATCAAATTCATGCAGTTTTTTTTAAAAAAAATATACTTTTATTGGTGCATTGTAATCACACTTCATAAGAAGTTCAGAGTGATAGGGGCATACGTGCAGGCAGCGCTTGGTGAGCTGCCCCTGGCTCCCATCCCACTGTCTCCCCTTCCCTGCACATGATGTTGATATCGGCATTGATACTTTCATATACATACATAGCATCAATGGAAGTGTTTCCTCCATCAGATCTCCCTCCCACCCCGCCTCCTTCCCCTAGACCCAAACCTTCCCTCTACTTGGGTTTCTCCTCCTTTATCTGGAGTCCCTCTTATATCCCAGCTTCTCTCTAGCTTCTACATAGGAGAGAAAACATATAAACCTTCACTTTCTGCAACTGGCTGTCATGTAGGTTTCTGTGTTATTTCTGTGTCATGCAGGTTTTTTTTTTTTTTGGTACTGGGGATTGAACTCAGGGGCATTCTACCTTCGAGCTACACCCCCAGCCCTATTTTTTATTCTTTATTTTTGAAACCGGGTCTCACTAAGTTGCAGAGTATCTCACTAGGTAGCGGAGGCTGGCTGCGAACCCGTATCTTCCGGTCTCAGCCTCCCGAATGCTGGGATTACAAGCATGCACCACCAAGCCCGGCTTCATGCAGATTTTTAATCAACCCTACAACCACCCTGGCAGTGTTGGGTGGGGGTGTTCCTGGAACTCTGCAGGAGCCTTTTGACCTCTGCAGTCAGCCCCCCCCCCATTCACCTGAGGGACCCACCCCCTGCTTCCCCAGACATTTGCTGTGTCTCTGCTGTCTCTACTGCACAACCTATGCCTTTGCAAAAGTTCTTATACTGTATGTTACTTCCATAACACACTTTAGTTTTGTCTCTTCCATGGACTCAAAGCTTTTTGAGGGCGAGTCACTTAGCTTCATATTAACTCAGCAATGTTCCCTGAACCTGGCACAGTTTCTAGATCATGGCAGGAATACAGTCCTGTCTCATAGACTTAATGAATAGATTCAGTTGAAAATTGGCTGATTTTGTCAGAAAATCAAGGACCACATGTTTTCTCCTATATGTAGAAGCTAGAGGGAAAAAGAAAGAAAGAAAGAAAGGAAGGAAGGAAGGAAGGAAGGAAGAAAGGAAGGAAGGAAGGAAGGAAGGAAGGAAGGAAGGAAGAAAGAAAGAAAAGGGACTTGTGAAAATGAGGAGAGAGACCAGTAGAGTGGTGGGAGGGATTGGAAGAGCAAGGAGGGGAAAGAAAGGGAAGGTTTTGAGAAGAAAGCAGACCAAATAATGTTGTGTACACATATGAATGTATCACTATAAATCTCACTATCATGTACAATTTCAATGCACCAATAAAAAATGGAGTAGGATAAAATTGGCTGATTTTTCTTTCCCTCTCTGTGATGTAATGAATGAATACTAGTGTAGGAGTCATAAACTTGGTTTGGTCATCTCTTGCTTATTTATGCCTAGGATTTGGGGAAAGTGCCTTGTGCACTCCACATTGGCCAGTCTTCTTAGTTGCAGACAACAGAATCCTCTCTACTTGGTCTGTAAAAATGGGATGGATGAAGACATCGCCATAGCTCACTGTGTTGGAGGGAGTGTGGAAGAAACAGACTTTAGCTTGAGCTTCAGGAATAACTCCAAAAGCCACACCACTGAACTGAGCCATGCAGGAACTTCTGTCTCTGTAAGGCCAGTACCTGCTGGATGGGAATGCCCCCAGCCCCAGAGTTACACTCTGCTAAACTCTGTACCTGCCAAGCAGAGGCCTGGAGCCTTGTCCATATTCATCTGGGTGTTAGCACGCAGGTCATGTGCAGGACTGTAATACAGTGGAGTCTGGGAAGTGGGCTTAGCTTTCTAGACTCTGACTTCTAGGGCGCACTGGAGGCAGGTGGTACAGGAGTCAGGTGAGACAACCTGCAGCATCCGCCCATTAGAACCTCGGATTCCGCCTGAGTGCAGTGGGCATGTTAATGATGAGGTAGCGATGATGGTGGCCGTGACAGCTGACATGGCTCCTCATAACCCAGTGTCCACATCCTTACAAGCTTCATCTTAGAGAAGCAGATCCTGAGATGCAGAGCTGTTGGAGAAGCCGTCCAAAGCTGCTCGCTCTCATTGGAGGCAGATGTGAGTCTGTGTTCTCAGCCACCTCCTTCTCCACCACGCAGAGCCACCAAGTCTTCCCATAGGAAGATGTGTGGGGTGTGTGTGTGTGTGTGTGTGTGTGTGTGTGTGTGTGTGTGTCCTGCTTGGTCACTCGTGGGGCATCATGCAAATTGCAAATATTTTTCTTAACCACATACAACGTACACTCTGGAACAAGCTACAGAAACTGTATATCTTCTGCCAGAACAGAGCTCCTATGAGCCAGGAGGTGAGACCCACTGTTCCACCTCACACAGGGAAGGATCTGTGGTCCTGGGGGCAGCTGCTGAGCCCCGGGTCTCCAACCCAGCACCATGATTCTTCCATTGCATTGCACATTTAGAAATGATCACAGATCCTCCAGAAATAGCGCGCGGGAGTCGCAGACCCATTGTTCTCCATCCCCTTCTTCTCTCCGAGGCTTTGAGTGAGTCCCTCCATGTCACAGTCAGATAAGGGTTTCCTTGGACGAAGAAATAGTGACTCTGGAAACCAAATTGTTCAGCAAAGGCAGGGGAGACATGGGCATGCATTTCAGCCTTTAGAGATCAACGGTATGATGAAACCCACATAAAAGAATCACAGTTTGTAGAAATATTAACAAAAGCTTTCGGGCACAAATTATACCCTCTACAATAATAGAGTAGGGATTTTAAAATTGAATACTGTCATTGTTTCCAGAGTACCGTTCCCGCACACAAAATCAGATTTAGTGGGATATTTCCAATTAATATGAGCACTAAAGAATATAGCTTGGCACGTCGAGTTGAAAATAAAAGTGCCAAATAAATAACATTTCATACCAATAATTGATATAAGAAATAAAACATTAAATACATAGTTTAAAGCATCAAGATGACAGATAGTAATTTTCAGCCTTTTGATTAAAAATGGTTTTAATTTTTGACTCTGTTTTTAAAAGCTTCAACTTTAAACCACATAATACATTACTATGCTTTGGATTGAAAACTAAAATACGCTCAGTGACTCATATATTGTAGCCACAGCCAAACTGTAAGGAATTTACATAGGAGTTTAACCCGTTGCAGGCTCTCCTCTCATCACGGTGGCATATAAAACTTGCTAAAGCCATTTTTTTTTGGACTGTACTTCCTGGGAATTAATGCTCTGTGCATGTAGGTTGGCGCTGTGTATAGAACCCTAGGAGATGTCTGTTGTTTCTTCCTGCACTGGAAGTCAGAAATCTCTGCATAGTGTCCAGGGATCCGAATTTGTATACACATTTGTTTTCTGATTATGTATTCTGTGGCAGAACCAATTTTGTTTTATAAGAAGAAATCTGACAGGGGACACCAGTGGCTTAGGGTGGGGGCTGTGGGAGGTCCTGGGGAGGGTGTGGGTGGAGATGCACTGGGCCCTGTGGGTTTGCTCTGAGTGTGACTGTCCAGTGGGGGACTGGATCTGTCTCTGCCCCAGGGGTCCACACCCACCTGGAAGCACAGATCCTCCAGAGACCAGCAGGAGGTGGACACTGCCTCTAGTTTCTAGGTTCCATCATCCCCTTCAGCAGTTATTTCCCCTTCTAGAAAAGTCTCAACTTGCCTGCTTCTCTAGTTATGTATGTGGTTTTTTTTTTTTTTCCCCATAGAAGAACTCCATTTCTGGTCTTCACTAGCCTCTCCCTCACAAGCCATCACTTCCCTGCTGCTGGTATTACAAGACCAGTCATTAGAAATACTCCTCCAAGGGCTGAGGATGTAGCTCAGAGGTAGAGCACTTTCCTGCAGTGCAAGGCCCTGCGTTTGATCCCCAGCAACACACACGCGCACACACACACACAGACACAGACACACACACACACACACACACACACACACACACAAATATGTGTCCAAAATAAGACTTTTCAAGGCAAGTTGATGAACAATCTAATAAGGTAGATAACCGGTGAAACATTTCCACTGATTTATTATTATTATTATTATTATTATTATTATTATTATTATTATTATATTTTTAAAGTGTGCACCCTTTGTGGGGCCCACACGGTGATCCAGAACCTCAGTCTGGAGCCTCGCGCTCCCTCTGTTCTTGGAAATGCGCAGCTGCCTCCCTACTTGCGGCCACGGCCCTTTGACGATGCATTAGTTATACCGAGCACTTCTCTGCTTTTTTCTTTTTTAAATGAGTACTGTGGCTGCTATCTTACAACCTGTGAAGTGCTCGCTACCTGTCCGCCCCTGAGCACCTGCTTCTCTATCCATGTTGACCTGTGATGTTATTTCTGGCAAAAGGACTCATTCTGAGGAATGTTAATTTGCTTGAGTGACTGGTTCACAATCGCTTTGCAAAGTAGGATTACCATGGCCTCTGGTGCCATAGAACATACACATAAAGCAACATTGCTGTATTTCCCTGAAATACTGCCCCTTTGATATCTTGCCAATGGTTAAAATATCACTGTGAAAAGAAGGGCGATTTTCAACTGGGCGTGGTGGCGCACGCTTGTAATCCCAGCATTCGGGAGGCTGAGATCAGAGGATCCAGGTTCGCAGCCAGCCTCAGCTACCTAGTGAGGCCCTCTGCAACTTAGTGAGACCCTGTTTCAAAATAAAGAATAAAAAATAGGGCTGGGGGTACAGCTCGGAGGTAGAATGCCCCTGAATTCAATCCCCAGTACCACAAAAAAAAAAAAAAAAAAAAAGAGGAAGGGCGATTTTCATAGTCTTTTCCTCCAGAGACCACTTATTAGTAATTACACAAAACCTTTAATTGCAGAGTAATAATTCACTTTCTTGTTATTTATTTTCCCAAAGAATTAGGGGCAGTCCATACAAGCTTACACAACAAATACTAGAAGGATGAATCAGAAGATACATAGAAAAGCAAGCTCTAATTTGGTGAATCGACATAAAGCAGCAGGTTGCAAAAAACGTTTTGCAGGCAGGTTTTTGCAGGACACCATTATGAACTTGGGATAGTTCTATTTCTGATGGCTAAGAGATGCTAGCATTGTAAAATGCCTTCTTGGGAGAACCTTCTTGAGGAATAATTTAGTAGTATGCATTGAGTCTTAAAGACAGTCATATCTTTTGTGATTTATTTTAAGGAGATAGTCATTAACGTTGACAAATTTATGGGCAAATATACAAGTGATAGCATTATTTACATGGATATTAGAGAAATTTTTAATGTTCAGTAATGAGGAAATGGCTAAGAAATAATGGTACCACTACTCAGTAGAGTATTATGACGCAAGAGAACAATGCTAATAAGAAGGTGCAAAACCACAGATATACTTTCAATTCAACCAGTGACGATAGCAAGGTGCAAAGATTGAGCAGGCTTTTTGTAATTATGTGACCAAAGATAACATGCTGCCAACTGGTGAGGGTACAGGTAATATATTGTGTGCTTTATAATTTTGTCATTAAGTGACATTATTCTCATTTTATAGCTGAGGAAACAAGGCTTAGGAAAACTAAGTAAAAGCTGGGTACAGTAGTGCACATGTGTAATCCCAGCTGCTCCGGAGGCTGAGATTTAAGGATTGCAAATTCCAAGCCAGCCTGGCAACTTAGTGAGACCCTACAGGCTGTATGCAGATGTATTAAAAGGGCTGGAGTTGCAGCTAAGTGGTAGAGCTCCCCTGTATTGCGAACAAAAACAAAAGCAAAGAATAAAACAAAACAAAACAAAACAAAAAACTTCAGTAACTTAAGTTTACAGTTAGGAAGCATCAGAGCTGGGATTTGAGCTCTGGTCTCTCTGCTGCTGCAGCTTTGGTTATTCAGTTTTCATGCAAATTACTTTGAAACATTCTGAGAATTAATACATGTACAACCGAGGGAAGGTGAGTGAGGTCCTCTGTCTTTGTTGAATGGCAGGGGTAGATGAAGGGCCCAGGGGCTGTTGGGCACTCACGGCTCACTCCCAGAGCCTCAGATTCTTCAAAAGAGGAGAAAATTCCCTTGGCGTCTCTCTGAAGGGCCCCAGCATGCTTTTCCCAAGAAGGGATGAGCTGCTGCCTCCGTGGCCACAGCAGGAATGATTGCTATTCTTTGGGAAGCCCTTGGCCCTCAAGGATCATTCGGGAAGGAGCAGTTCCAGCTTTGCCACTCGGGAAGGAGGACCAGAGTGGCCTGTGCTCCTCCTCCAGGCCTTTCTTCTTTTTTTAACATCTGCATGTGGATGTAATAAAAGTGTGCCGGGTAGCCGGGCGCTTGGCGCATGAGTGGTGTAATTGAGCTGTTACTGCTGGCCTCTGCAGCACACATTAGCTGAATGAAACATGTAGTCAATAAAACACAACAAAACAGTAAAACGAGGCCCTTTGGTCCTCTCTTATTGGGTGTTATGCAACCCAGAAACCTGTGGCCATAAAAAGGAGAATGGAGGAAACTTTACACTTGCAAGAACAAAGACGCTGAGGCACTGGGTTGAAAACAGCGCTGGCGGAGCTCCAGCTGTGTTCTGTGGGCACCTGGAAGCCGTTAGGCCCGAAAGCTGAAAGCTGTGGAACTGTCAGAGGTTGGAAGCATCACAGGCTTCCAAGGGACCTTGTTAGGGGCATGCATAGAAATGTGCTCTTCATTAGGGAAGCCATTGATCCTATCCACGGAGATACATTTCTTTTAAATGGTTAATTTATTAGCCATGGGTAGAAAGATCACTCGCAGCCCTTCCCCTCTTTTGGGGGAAAAACCCCCAGAGTCTGGAACAGCCGTAGGTGCCGATGACTCTAGGTGGTGATTCAAGAAAGTGGTCTCCCTTGACTAGTGGAAAATTGCAAACCAAACCTCAACACTTTCCTATTTCTGGTTAAGAGTGAAAGAAAGTTGGAAGTTTTTATTGTTGGTGCCTTGTTAGGACTTGTAAAGTAGGCCAGTGCCGTTTGTCTGTTGTAGGTTTTAGAAACATTTGTTCTGCCCACAAGAGTTATTTTAAAAACCTTCAGGACAAGGATTGCAACCCCAAACGATTCATTAAAATGATTTCTTTGGTGCCTAATTTTATTTTATTTTATTTTTTTGCGGTACTGGGGATTGAACTCAGGGGCATTCTACCTCCGAGCTATACCCCCAGCCCTATTTTTTATTCTTTATTTTGAAACCGAGTCTCACTAAGGTGCGGAGTGCCTCACTTGGTAGCTGAGGCTGGCCGCGAACCCGGATCCTCCGGTCTCAGCCTCCCGAATGCTGGGATTACAAGCGTGCGCCACCATGCCCGGCTTGGTGCCTAATTTTAAAACAAAGGTGTTGAGGATGATGGTCGCTGATAGGCCAACTCCAGCTGTGTATCCTCAGGGTTGCACAGGAGAGACTGAGGCCCCGGGATGCATCTCACCCCATGGAAGAGAATTATATGAACCAGAGTAATCTTGGCTAAGTGACAAAAATGGAGTCACCAGCAGAAGCGCACCCATTCTGAGTCTGGCCTGCTGATTTTTCTTTGAGTTTGTCTTCCAGCTCAGCCTCAACTGGATTCACGTCTAGGGGCCATGGTGGAAAGTGGAGGGCCATCTCTAAAACTTGAAAGCATTGGTTGAGCAAAAATTCTGCAAGACATTGGGGCCCTGAACAAGATACATGAGTGTAGGATGCAGAGAGGAGAGTTCATAGGTGCTTGATGCAAGGTGGGGCTGCAGCAGGGAGGGCTGCCATAGGAGAGGAAGAATAAAATTAGCATATGGTCATATGCTGGGCCTTATGTAAGTACTTATGAGAACTTTCCTGGGTGCTTCCAAATTTCATTGGGCCTATTGGGTGTGCAAGTGTATGATGATGTTTTATGGTGTTTGTGGGATGGAGTAGGTAGACTTTGCCGCCAGCTTGTGTACATTACTGGGGTTGGGGTAGAGTGGAAGGAAAAAGGGACCATGGGCTCTATTTTTCTCTCCCCTTTAACATTAGTCTGCTAAGAATTGTAAGCACTTTGAAAAGAGCCATATGAATATTTCACAAAGATGTCAAGATAGTTTGAGCTTGGATAGGTTAAATAGGCTTGGTGGTTGTCGAACCTGTTTTGGTGGATTTATCCCATTGCTAAGCTTTATGACTTTAAAATACTGCCCGTCACCCAGGGACTTTATAGGAAACCTTCTTCATACCCCTGTGCCGCAGTATGTGTGGAAAGTGCTTCTGCTACATGCTCCAGGGCCTAAATATCTATGCAGTTCCATCATGGAGAATGGTGACTGGTGCCACATGTTGAATTCCACCCACAACCCCAAGTCCTGAATCATGCTTCCTGCCCAATCCCTGGGTTTTCACTGTGTGATACTCTCTGAAGAAGTTTCTCCTGACTTTTTCCTGGTCCACTGTGAACAGAAGAAAACATAATTGCCCTTTTTGCACACATCAGTGAAGGTTCCTAAAGGTCATTTCCCTCAGTTCTTGGAGAAACCATTACCCAGTTGACAAACTGCTCAGCAAGATGGTTCTGCAGCGTAGGTTAGTTCAAATCTTTTATTCTTAAGACTCTTGGGTCCCTAGCATGTATTGTCTATCTTGTGAGCCTCTTCTTTCTACAGTCCTATCTGCATCATTTTTCTTTTTTTGTGGTACTGGGGATTGAACTCAGGGGCATTCTACCTCCGAGCTATGCCCCCAGCCCTATTTTTTATTCTTTATTTTGAAACAGGGTCTCACTAAGTTGTGGAATGCTTCACTAGGTAGCTGAGGCTGGCAGAAAACCCAGATCCTCCAGTCTTAGCCTCCCAAATGCTGGGATTACAAGCATGCACCACCACGCCCGGCTGTTTCTGCATCATTTTTCACATGGGCTGTTTGAAAACAAAAATTCTATTTAGTGAATGAGGGTATAGCTCAGTGGTACAGCATGGGCTTAGTAAACCTGAGGCCCTGAGTTCCACCCCCAGCACCCTCCAAATAAATACAGGAATAAGTGAAACTTCTATTTAATTAATTGATCAAATTTTGTTGTTAGTTTTTTTTCCCCCCACTGTTTTAAAGGTGTACTTTAAAAACTTTCTGTGGCAGTCATGATTAATTGCTGGCTTTCTATGTTTTGAGGCTTTATTACTTGGTGCATTTAAATTTACAGTTGTAAAATCTTTCTGTTGGGTTGAGTCTTTCCTCGTTTCTTCTTCTTTAATTCTAGTTGTGCTTCCTGCCTACTTTGTCTGATGTTAGTATAGATATACCAGCCTTTATGGTATTTCTATACTATTTCCTTTTTCTATCTTTTACTTCCCACCTCTCTGTATCTTTATTGTTAAAATGAGTTTCTTGTAAACAGCATGTAGTTGGATTAAAAGTATATAGTTTGAAAATGTTTGTCTTTTGAATATTTAGTTCATGTACCAGATTTATTGTGTTTCATTTAGAGAATACAGCATGAAATCTGACTTATTAAAGTACAATGGAAATTAATGCTTTAACCACTTTCCTGACAAGAGGAAACCCTTAGGATACCATTGGTATTATTAATGCCACTTTTAAGGAAGTAGTTTTATTTATGGATGCTTTTAAGATTTATTCTTAATTTTTTAGCAGTTTTGCCATCATGTGCCTGAGTTTTTCTTGCATTTTATTCTGCTTTTTAAAATCTCTATAATCTCCATCCCTATTCTTACATTTTTACCTAGGTACTTAAATACAGATTATTCCAACAATATCTTCCTTCTGAACATAACTCATATATCAATGCATATTGCCCATTAAGTACCCCCTCCACTGTCTGATTGTTGTCTGGGGTTCTAGGTTAACATTTTTTATTTTGATAAAAAAGCTATTGTTTATTTATATCTAGTAGTCTGTATACTTCACCAACTACAAATGCCAATTTGTATGCCACTATTGCATTCACACAGATCTTCCCTCTGAAGTTCATAAAAAAAAAAAATTCAGCTGGGCATGGTGGCGCACGCTTGTAATCCCAGCATTTGGGAGGCTGAGACCGGAGGATCCGGGTTCGCAGCCAGCCTCAGCTACTTAGTGAAGCCCTCTGCAACTTAGTGAGACCCTGTTTCAAAATAAAGAATAAAAAAAATAGGGCTGGGGGTACAGCTCGGAGGTAGAATGCCCCTGAATTCAATCCCCAGTACCGCAAAAAAAAAAAAAAAAAAAAAAAAAAATTCAAGCATATAAATTTATGGGATACAGTGTGATAATTGGGTACAGTTTTATAGTGTGTAATGATCAAATCAGAGTAGTTACACTTCCCATCTCCAACATAATTAAACATATTTATATATAAATATTTATAATAAAGTTCTTTATGTATTCTGGATATTAATCCTTTGTCAGAGGAATCATTTGCAAACATTTCCCCCATTTTGTAGGTGGTCTCTTCACTCTATTGATGCTTTTTAGTTTCATATAATCTTTATTTGTCTATTTTTATTTTTATTTCTTGTACTTTTGGGGTCTTCCCTAAAAAAATTGTTGTCTATACTGATGAAGTGTTTCCCTTCTGTTTTCCTCTTGTAGTTTCATAGTTTTAGGTCTTACACTTAAGTATTTGATCCATTTTGAGTTGATCTTTGGGTAGGGTGAGAGGTAGGAGTCAAATTACAATTTTCTTTCTCTCTCTCTCTCTCTCTTTTTTTTTGTGGTACTGGGATTGAACCCCAAGGAATTTTACCTCTGAGCTATACCCCCAGCCCTGTTTTATTTATTTATTTAATTAATTAATTAATTTAATTAATTAATTTATTTTTTGAGGTACTGGGGATTGAACTTAGGGGTATTCTACCTCCGAGCTATACCCCCAGTCCTATTTTTTATTCTTTATTTTGAAACAGGGTCTCACTAAGTTGCAGTGTGCCTCACTAAGTAGCTGAGGATGGCCGAGAACCTGGATCCTCCGGTCTCAGCCTCCCAAATGCTGGGATTACAAGCGTGCGCCACCATGCCTGGCTCCTGATTTATTTTTATTTGGGAAAAGGGTCTTGCTAGATTGATGAGAGTCTTACTACTTGCTGAGGCTGTCCTCGAACCTGCGATCCATCTTCCTGTCTCAGCTTCCCAAGTCCTGGGATTACAAGTGTGCCCCACCATGCTTGGCTTACAATTTTCTATAATATAAATATTCCATTTTCCCCACACCATGTATTGAAGACTGTCTTTTTTTAATGTATATTTTTTGTGCTTTTGTCAGGAATCAATTGGCCATAAATGTGTGAGATTATTTCTGAGCTGTCTATGCTATTCTGATAGTCCACGTGTCTGTTTTTATGTCAATACCATGCTGTTTAGATCGCTGTGGCTTCATGGTATATTTTGAAGTAGATATTGTGATGCCTTCAACTTTGTTCCTTTTGCTAGGCCTTGCTTTGGTTATTTGGAGCTTTTGTGCTTCCATATGAATTTTAGCCTAGTTTTTTTCTTGTTCTGTGAAGAAAATATCATTGGCATTTTGTTAGGGAATCTGTAAAATTTGCATTGACTATGTAATGATTTTGGGTGGTATGGATACCTTGACAATGTTAATTCCTGAAACCCATGACTGCAGAAGTTCTTTCCAATTTTTTTTTTTTTTGCTTCTTCTTCAATTGTTATCGTCAATATTTTATAATTTTCTTTGTAGAAGTTTTTCACTTCCTTTGTTAAATTTATTCCAGGGGGGTTTATAACAGCTGTGAATGGGGTTGTTTTCATGGAGATTTGGTTCATCTTGAATAGGCTAGTGTTTGGATCCCTGTTTCTATATATATATTTTAATACTTTTATTGGTGCAATGTTTATACATCATAGATTCAGAGTGGTACAAACATACATGCACACATCACTTGGTGTGTCTCTCTCTGTATACCCACCCCTTCCTTCCCCATCCATGTTCCCCATTTCTATTCTGTGTCATCATTTAGAACCTGGCAGTGTATTGAAGTACCTCTCTAGCACAAGCCACCCTGTCATCTTGATCCCAAGTCTTTACGTTGGTTTCTATTCATACTTGACCTTTAATTGATTTTTAAAAATAATGTATCCTTCGCCACATTTAAAGAATAATTATTTCCAGGAAATGGGCCAAATGTCCAGAAGGAGACAGCTGCAAAGTTTGCACCACAGGACAACCGTGGACATTCGAGTCATGAGGGTGAAGTTAGCTCTTAAAATCCTTTTGACTGAGGCAAGACTCTAGAGCCAGGCTAAATGTGTAAAAAGGACCACATGGTCTTGGATGTGGAAAACAAAGAAAACTCAAGCGTCAGCATCTGGATGTGAGTCTGCTGTTGGCCCAGAGAAGACGCTGGGGAACCTGTGGCTTCTTTGACCAAAATGACAGCTGAATCAGACCTGGCCTTGTCCTTGCTCCTTGTACCCTTCCTTTTATTCTTCAGAGCTTCTGAATTTATTGTGTTTCAGAACCTGAGGGTTGATTGTTCAGAAATATTTACTGCCCCCCCCATCCCCCATAGGTGGAGTACTCTTCTTCCCTGTGACCTTTGACCTGACTCGCATTTTCTAAGACCAGTGGAATGTTAGCAGCAGCAGCTTGCCACACCAAAGGCTTAAAATGCATGTTTGCAGTTGGGCTTGCTTTCTGGAGTTTCTGATTTCATGCTAGGGAGAACATGCCTAGGCTAGCCCACTGCTTCTGGAAGGAAGATAAAGGACATGTGTAGCAGAGGGACATCAGCCTGACCCCCAGCTGACTGAGCCTGCAGCAGTTGAACCCTAGCCCAGCCGTAGTTGCAGGAGGGAGCTTCCAAGACTGGCAGAGTCCCTGCTGAGACCAACCTACATCAGCTGGGTCTTAGTACAGCCACAGACATGGGAGCTGAATCAAAGCTACCTGTCCTGTGGCACTGAAATTCTGTGGTTGGTTCTTACACAAAAATAACTCAAATACCTCAGACAAACTATAACCCTTCCATCACTGTCTGCTCATGGGAACCTGACCTTTGCCCTCCTGGAGCCCCCATACTCCTCCCCTGTCTCCTCCATATCTTTGTTCTCATTACTTTTGTTTTTTTCTCTGTGTCTTTTCCTGTGTCCTAGTCAGGGCACCTGCTTTGCATCGTCATGTATGATCAGAAGTGGATCTCGCCTTGTCTCTTCCTCGAGGCAGGGCTGGATAGAACCCACGCTGCTGACTTGACTCTGCGCTTCCCTGAGTATCAACTGGAATACCTCGATGGCTTCTACTCACCCGTCTCGAGAAGGCTTTTCTTCTTTACCCCCAGACACCAACCTCCCCCTTTTAAACTGCCTCTTGCCTGGGCTTTTGTTTTATCATCTTTTTGCTTGTAATGCTTTTAAACCTTGCTATTTTCTGAAGCATCACATTAATATTTGGAATATGCAGAAAACAATCAGAAATCATGCTGGGCTCACTCTTGTTAATATTGTCACCTATTTTACCCCAGTGCCCGGCGAGGTTAGACCTGGGCCAGGCCTCTGCCTTCTCCTCTAAGACTCAGTCCTCTCCAGCGTCGTTAGTGTGGGATCATGGTGGACAGAGTGGTGGAGAGAAGCCCCAGGATGAGAGAGAATGGGAAGGGCAGGACTGGGCACTCAGGTGCCCCCAGAGGGAGCCTGGATGTGTCACCCGGTGAGACCTCTGTGGCCACTCGTGTCCCTTGGTCCACCTGTTCTTGGGCCAACCTGCAGCTTGCTCCCTTTGTGTCTCCTCTGGTCTCTGCTGTCTGTCTTCTCCCTTGTTCACAAGATGTTTCTCCAGGTGGAGCACATTGCCAGCCCTCCACTGACTGGAATAGGGTTTTCCTAGGTCTTGCATACCTCACTTTACAGGTCAGGTCATCTTTTTTTTTTTTTTTTTTTTTTTTTTTTATGGTGGAGGGGCTCTGTTTGAGGCTGGTAATAAGTATTAGGAACTAGTTCTTAAACTCTTGAGTATCAGGGGCTGCCTTCTGTCCAAGGTATCTGCATCTGCTACAGTTCTCTGCATGCTGCCTCCGAAACCTCGAGATTTGATTTCTGCATTGCCTTCCTCTAAGCATTGTCTAACATCCAGTGGCTGGGTATTTAACTTGGCAAACACCGAAAGCAAGTGGGTGACTATTTGCAGAAAGTGATAAATACTGTTCTCTCAATGGAAAATATAAATCGGTGATAGATTACCCAACGCTCCTTGCTTACATTAAATGAAACATTCTATTGAACTCATCCTAACTGCAGTATTCTTGTAAATAAACAATCCCTCTTGAATTTTATGACTGTGGGCTCGCTGCCAGATGCAAGCGTTCCTAGTCTGTGGCCTGAAAAATCTAGTGAAATAGAATGGAGAATGGAGGAGAGAGGGAGGGAGGAAGGGAGGGAAGGAGAGAGAGAGAGAGAGAGAGAGAGAGAGAGAGAGAGAGAGAGAGAGAGAGAGAAGTAGATAAAGCTATTCCCCTGCAAGCAAGCAGATCTGTGCTTGAGTTTGCGAACTGCTGGTCTTGCAGATGCCAGGAGAGTGCTCTGTGAAGCAGGAAGCCAGCTTGCCAGTAGCTGCAGAAGCTTCTGCAGGCCCAGAGAGTGAGGTCTACCTCCTGCTGCTGAGTGGGGAGCTGCCACTCACCAGTCTCCCAGCCACTTCTGAAGAACCGACTCCTTCCTGTTTTGAATATCAATGTGTGAAGTCAACTGTCCCCTAATCTATGCCCATTGCTGGGACAGTTCCAGGGTTTGGGATTAAATACTCCAGCACAAAGCTCTTTCAACCTTCCCTAAATAAGAAATTATGCGAGACTCTTCTAGTGAAAGATTCTCGTTCCCAGGGAATTAAAACACCAGGCTGCTTGCTCTGCAGAGAACAAAGTGGCTCAGGAGCCTGCTCTTTAATTGGCTGGTGTCACTTGGTCCTGTTGAGAGACTGCAGGGCACGGCCGGCCTCACACTTTCTCTGAAGGGCCTGTTGGCTGGCTGGCATGGAAGCCAAAGTTGCTCAGGAATTGTTGTTGTTGTTGTTATTATTATTTCGGCTTCCATTTTTCACCTGAGGGAGGGGGCTGCACTAAAATGATCACAAAATAAACCTTCACAGAGCAGAAAGTCCAAGGGAATTGCTGGCCCTTTGCTGTGTTGCTTGCTGGCAGTGGCCAGTGGTTTGCTGGAGAGAATAAGGTGTGCATCTGACTGGCATAAGGAGACAGGCAAACGGTCTGGGGTCAGTCTTAGCTCCCGTCTAAGGAACATGGTGCTGTGGCAACTTCATTAAATGGGAAAGGGGACAGGGAGGATGCTTTTGAGTCCTGCTTCTGGTCAGCAAAGATAGCATCTTCAAATTGAGTACTGAAAGGAGAGTCTGCTAAAGGGGATACTGAGAGGTGTATGTGGTATTGCCAGGAAGCCCTAGAGGACAGTGCCCTGCCCTGACACCGAAACAGTGGGACTGTGCCACCTTGGGGGCTGGCCACAAAGGAAGGCAATAGGGAAGCCGTGCTATGAGGTCTGCTTGGCAGCAGCTATGACCCTCGGGAGAGGGACAGGGATACCTGGACACAGCTGGCCCACGCTGCCAGGGCAGCAGGCAGCTGAGGAACCAGGACCGTCCTCCTCCTCTTCTCTCTCTTCCCAGGGGCCAAGTGCAGCCCACGGCAGAGGCAGGGGAGCCCAGTGTGCAGTGTGTGCAGTGGACTCTGGCGCCCAGGGCATGTGGGGAAGTCACAGGCGGGCCTGGGGGGCCAGCAGGGGGGTCCTGCCCATGGGTTCTGTTTCCCTCGGGGTGAATTCCTGGCACTCAGAGAGTTTTGGATTTAAGAGCACTTCAGGTGTGGGGCATTTTGGATTTGGGATTTGGGGATGAACCCGGGGTGTTCAACTTGTGTTGACTCCAGCCCCCTTTGGAGCTCCATTGGCCCACACCTGTCTCCTTACCTCAGGCTCCTTCGGTCTCACGCAGCCCCGCACCGTAAGCCTGTCGCCATCGCTCCCATTCTGTAGGAATGCGCAGCAGGCAAGGGCCTTACGGAAGAAGGAAGAGGTCTGAAAAGAAACGTACAGCACAATTCTGCTGGAACGGGGCCACCTTTGCCGGCCACCCTGTGCACTGTGGCAGACACCATCTCCCCCCAGGCACCTGGGTAAGCGTCAGAACCAGTCCAACAGAGTGCTCCAGGGGTCAAGTGGCCCAGGAGGACACCTGTCCTGAGACCTCTGTCTGCCCCATTCCGGGAGGTAGGCACATGGACCCGAATGACCCAGAGGCCTGGGTACAGGTGGCAAACTTGTATCAGCCTCTGGGTCCCGGGTTCCATGAGCTGCTTTGGACCACAGGAGCAGTTTCTTCCTGCCCTGTCAGGTCTTTTGTCCCTCTGACCAGCCATTTCCTCTTTTTTCTCCCTCCTCTGAATTGCCAAACCTAGTTCTCCCTTGGAAATTTGGTGCCCTGGATCATGTTGGTTGCTAAACATCCAGCAAGATATCGCCCCCCGCTCCCCACCACACACACAGTTGCCTTCCTAAGAGAAATGCAGAGCCAGCTGTTACTTCAATAGGGCCTTCTTCTCACCTGTGTGCTTGCTTCTCCCATTCATTTGCCAGGTGAGAGTGGAGCAGATAAGGGGCTCCCAGGACAGCTTTGCACCAGGGACCTGGAGTCTGCAGCGTCACACTAAAGCTCAGGCTCTCAGGCCTCACTCTGCAGAGGACAGGGGCCGGCTCAGACCTCCAGGATCGGCACCCTCACCCTCCCAGGCTGGCACAGCTGTACACAGCCCTGCGCTGCACTTTGCGTCCTTCAGGAGGGATTTGCCTCGACAGGTGCTGTTGAAAACTCCCGGGCAGCCTGTGCATGGGAACTCAGGGCCACTCTTATGTGGCCAGGGCGACTTCTCTCTCATGCGCTCCATGGATGACAGGCTGGCTGAGTTTAGGTAGGATGCAAATGGGTGTCTTTTTTTTTTTTTTCATTTTAATCATTACCTATTTTCCTAGTTCCTTTTCATGCAAGATGAAGAATACTGGTTTCCTTTTATGGCAAGGATCTCAAGTTTCTTTTTAAAACAATTTTATTTAATGAAAAAAAATTAAGTGAACTTAAAGGAAATAATAAAGAGGGTGGGGAGTGGTAGGTATGACCAAGTCCTTGGAGGGCAGGATTGAAAGAAACCCTGGTCTGTTGTGGTGGAAAGCAGATTTTGCGCTGCTAGTTCCTGGGCTCCCTTGGCACCCATTGCTGGCTGCAGTAGAGGGTGCCCCTCCAGAAAGGCTTTAGTTACCATCAGTTACAATCTGTGCTCACACTTCAGGGTGGAAAGAACAAGGACTTGGAGCCAGGATACAAGGTGTTTCCCTCCTCTGAGGACCTGTCTGAATTGCTTCTCTTCCTCTCCTGTCCCTAGCACAGTGTCTGGCCTGGAGTGGGGGCCACTTTTAATGAATAATAAATAAATGGATGAACGAGGGAATAAAGGGATCAGGAATTTATTATTTAATAGAAATCCTCTTCCCATGACCACATATTTATTGTTTTAGTTTCCTGGACCTTGGCTGGCTTTCTTTATAATTTTGTGAGTAATTTGCATAGCCATGGGGAAAAATGCAATATCTGCAAACCAAGGTAGGGCTCTGTTTCTGTGGCTGCATCATTTCCAGTACCTAGTGGGCTCGTTCAGACTTACTGTAGAGTTATAATAACATACCATGTGACTCTAGGCAGTGAGCGAGAAGATCATACAAACTAATAATCATTAAGATGATACAAAGACTATTTAGACTTATTCCTAAATTCGTCCTTCAGGGCTTTGCTTGAAAGGGAGTAAATGGGAGCTCAGCTGATATCTTAGATCCTGTCCTAAGAGAATTCACTCCCCAGAATCTAAGTGGAGCCACTGGACTCCCCTTCTCGCTGGTTCAGGCCGGATCCAAGCTACTGGAGTGGAGAGGGAAAGGAGAAAACTCATTGGAACTCAAGCTCATGAAGCTACCTGTTACCTGTCTATAATCTTCACAGTTTACTTTAAAAGCTGGGTTACCTGTGCTTAATTGCATCCGTGGCGATTATGTTCAGGGAATAAAAGCTAGGTGTCTTTAGAGGCAGTGTGTCTGAGCCCTGAGAGGTGGGTTGCAACGAGAACATGATAAATTGAAGAAATAACTTGATAGGAAGAGGAGGGAAGCTTCTTTGGACACAACATCTCCCGGTTGGAAAATAGCATCACTCTGCACCCGCAGCATGGTTGGCTCAGTGTCTCCTTCCTCTGTTTCTCCTACTTGTGACAAGGACGGAAGAAAGGTAGCAGTCCAAAAGCTACTGTGGCCTGCCAAGGAGATGGCATGGGGTTTTTGTTGTTGTTGTTTTTAAGTGATAAGTGTTTATGATGTTGGTTCTCAACTGAGGACAATTTTGCCCCTACTTTACCCAGGGGACATTTGGCAATGTCTAGGGACATTGTTGGTTGTCACAACATGGGGGGTGTTAGAGGCACCTTATGAATCCGGGGATGGTGCTGAATATCCTTCAGTGCACAGAACAGCCTCACAGCAAAGGGTTAACTGTTCCCAAGTATCAATGTGCTGGTCTGTTGAGAATCTGGTCCACTGGACATACTGTACTAAGGAGTCTGATTGGTTCTGAAAGGTCTTGTTTTCTGGAAGGTTGGATTTGGTGGGTAGAACACAAAAGTGCTATTTTATAGAAGGTATCTTACCTTGGTCTCGGATACAATAGGGTTTGCATCCAAGATTCCTGCCTGCTGTGGGACCTTGAGCAGAGCAGTTTACGTCTCTGAGCTCCTGTCCTTCTTCCATCCATAAGATGGGCATGTATTGTTTTATCATTTCTATGTAACTGTCCCATGTTTTGACATTTCTTAAATTTCTTCTTACAGTCAATGGTGTGCCATGGTTTAATTGGAAGTGATTGTTTTCTGAGACTTATATATAAAATAATGATACTGCCAATGTGGTATCACCCTCCATGATACACTGTGGACACCTCTAATCATGGTGCCCATCTGCCTCAGTGTTTAGCTCTAGGATGGACTAGAGAGGAAAACAGTCCCTGCCCAGAATTCTAAAATTGCTTCACCTCTTGTGTTCAAAGTTCAACCCCATTCGGGGAAGGAAATGGGGGACCCACTTGTGTCCTAGTTATACTTGGCACCTCCTGTGCCCCACTTCTCTGAGTTGTGCACGCGCGCACGTGTGTGTGTGTGTGTGTGTATGTGTGTATGAATGCACATTTGCTACTCTGTGCATGCAGACTCGCGGGACTACAGCCCTTTGTGAACCATACATTGAGAAGCCAAGACTCCCAGGCATGCCCTTCTTCCTGGTCCAGCCCCAGGCTGTGCTGAGGTTGCTGTTGGCAGAGGCTTTAACACCTGGAATGCGGCTACACCTGGGACCAGAGCACACGCAGACAGGTTCTGCCTTCTAGTTTAGTGTGAGAGAAGGTCAGGGACAGATTAAGTGCTGGTTTTGGAAATTAATGTGGAAATGGTCAAACTGCTCATTGCTGTTTCGCTCTATGAATTTCTGTTTGGTGTCTGGACATAGCAATCGAAGTTAATAATAGGCGTACTGTGCTATTCAGTAGGGTTGTTTACAGTCAACCTGTGTGGACTCTGCTGTCGCAGAAAGCCTCAGCCACTGCACCTGCCCACTTCTGTCCTAGGCATTCTCCAGTGACCACTGTGTCTGGCAGCCCCTCACTGCAGGCCCGCGCCTGGAAGTCAGAAAGGGCATCGCTCTCTAATGCCAGGCCTGGGGTAATTCTCTTCTCTGCAGCAGGGCACTCGAGTGTCATCTGTAAGTTCAGCAGAGCCTAGTCGACAGTGCACGGACGTTGTCGCATCCTGTAACTACGTGTTTGAAGAGCCCTGGGAACTGGACAGAATGAGGAGTCGAACCCCGTCCTGAACCTGACACTGTCACCTCCATGTGACCTCGGGTGGTTTCCTGCCCTCTGAGCCTCAGGGTCTGACCCATGGTACAGCTGCTGCTCAGACCTGGCTACATCTGCTACTCATTCCACCTTGTGAGATTTCATAAGAGGAACAAAAGCTTCAAAATGTCGACATCGATTCTCATGTAGGGGAGATATTAGAGACTCAACTCACCATTTATTGTTGCTTATAAAGATGCAGCCTTTTTTTTCTCCTTGTGTACTGGTCCTACCCTCTATTTGGTCCTAATCTGCACAGATGAGTCCACCACCCCCCTACCCCCACACCCTGGGCCCAGGACCCAGTGGCAGGTGAGAGTTGGCACCTCTGGTTAAGTCAGGCAGGTTTAGTGTGGTGTTCACAACTTTCCCAAAGATATTAGTGTGTGGGAACTCTCTATCTTCCTGAAGCTTGTTCTCAGCAGACTTTTCCACCCACAAATACCCTTGACCTTAGGGGAACTTAGAGAGATTGTCCCTTGAATTCACTGGCATGTAGGGTTGAGACAAGGTCCCGATTTTCAGTGGCAGCTCTGCGTCTTCGGCCTGTATCTAACTGGGGTTTCTTCTAGTCGGTGTGGGGAGACCTCTGGGCCCTGGAAAGGTAACATGATATTTCACAGGAAACCAGGAACTGTTCTGGCTGGACGGCCTTTGTTCCTTCTCGTGTTTCATGACTGCAGTTTTGCGCCCTGGCCAAGGAAGTCAGCTGCTGCTGATTTATTTTAGATCTGAATAAAAATCATGATTCTTACTTCAGCTCTTACCAGGACTGTGGAAAAACGATCCACCGAGCAGGCGAGCAGCGGAAATTGCGGATTCTTGACGGGGAGCACACGTGGTGGAGCACACATGGTAAGCACACACCGAGGGGAGGCCGACAGAACCCCAGGGCTTGCCGTTCCTGGGTCATTCTGGCATGAGGGAGCCTGAACCTCAGCTTGGGAGTGAGCAGCTGCAGAGGAGAGGGTGATAGAGAGGCAGAAGCAGGGTTTGCTCTGCAGCTCAAGACCGACAGCCAAGCTGTCCTATGGCCCCCAAGGTAGCTAGCTCATGTTTTTTGTTTTTGTTTTTTCCAAATAGGAGGATTTAATAAGGGATTAATTTGTTCCTGCCTATTTGTAATGACATTCCTTTAAAAATAACCTCAAGAGGCCGTCTATGGATGGTTTCTTGGACTGGTGGCCTGGATAATCTTTCTAAACACTGGATTGATATTTGTGATCTAGAAGATATCATTTTGTGTCTCTAGCCCTCCTGTTTACCCACATATGGAATGTTGGGCTCCTGCCGGTATATCTTCAGTGTCTCCTCCCACTTTTTAAAGTTGTAGTGAAATACATACAGCATAAAATTTTGCCATCTTAGCCATTTTTAAGTGCACAGTTTGGCAGTGTTAAGTACATTCATGTTGCTGTGCAGAAAATCTCCAGCACTCTCATCTTGCAGAGATGAAATTCTGTACCCATTAAACCACGGCTACCAGTGTTCCCTCTTTGGCAGCCTTTGGAATTCGCCATTATACTTTCGGTCTGTTGAATTTGAACACTCCAGGTACCTCGTGTAAATAGATTTGCACAGAATTTGTCTCTTTGTGTCTGGCTTATTCCAATTAGCACACATCCTCAAGGTTCATCTGTGTTGTGCCTTGTGTCAAAATTTCCTTCCTTCTTTTTTTTTTTTTTTTTGGCAGTACTGGGGATTGAACCCAGGAACATTCTACTTCTGAGCTACACCCTCAGCCCTATTTTTATTCTTTATTTTTGAAAGAGGGTTTCACTAAGTTGTGGAGGGCCTCACTAAGTAGCTGAGGCTGGCTGTGAACCTGTGATCCTCTTGTCTCAGCCTCCCAAGTATTGGGATTAAAAGCATGCACCACCACACCCTTCCTTTTTAAGGCAAATAGTATTGTACTGTATGTATGTCTAGGGCACATTTTCTTCATTCACTCATCTACCAATGGCTATTTGAGTTTCCTTTGCCTTTCAGCTATTGGGAATGATATTATGAGCATAGGCATACAAATATATCTTCAGCACTCTGCTTTTATTTCTTGGGGGCATGTACAAGAAGTAGAATTGCTGAATTACATGATAGTTTTATTGTTAGTTCTGTGGGGAGCACCACAGTCCTTTACACCACTGCACTTCCCATTTTAGCTACACCGCTTCACATGTCCACCATCGATAAATGGGAGCTCCATGTTCTCCACATGTATGTCAGCTGTTGCTGTTTTCTGTTTTTGTTTTTGATTTGACAGCTGCCATTCTAATGGTGCAAGGTGAAGTGTTCCTTCCAGTTTTAAAAAGTCAATCAATCCTGACACATCTTTTCCTTCTCCCTCCATCCTTTCTGTTGCCGACAATCACCTCACAGGGGAGAACTGAACACTTTATCCTGATGTCCCGCTGCTCCCATCACCTTGAAAACTCAACCCGATATAGGTGCTCTCAGTTTCAATGTTACCGCTTTTTCATGGAAAATCGGTTTCTGTTTCTCTCATATGGAAATGGTTTAGACATGCCCGTTTACTTCTTCAACAAACACTAGAGTGTCTGCTCTATGCAAGAAACTGTGCTTGCCATGGTAAAGATGCGTGCAAGAAGCCAGAGATGCCGGGTCCTAAGGAGCGTTCCCATTTGTAGAGCGGTCAGGCAGGCCTGTCGATAACTGCAGCACGAAGAGCAAGGTCTCCTCTAAGGAAAGGGGAGGCGATGTTACCTAGGATTGACTACTACAGTGAAGGAGTAATGAATATTACCAGCTTTCCACTGCATCATGCTGCTGTTTCCAAAGTACATCTGTTAGAGTGTTAGTCCTTTGAGATATTCATTGAAAAGAATTCCTTTGCCACACACATATGAGAAGAGTTGTATTCTGTCATCTGCCCTTGGAGACCCATCGTGCCTACCAGCAGGGTAAAGCCTCCGAGAAGCTTTGTTAGCAAAGCAACTTCCTACATTTCATGTAAGCCCTACCCACACCTCTGTTGCATATGTTAGCAAAATATTTATTTGTGTCTTTTGGAGAAACAAACTGAGAAATGCTGTGCCAATGGATAAAGCATGGGCTTGGGGTGGGGGCAAAGGCCTGAGTTAGTTCCTGGCTTTCTCACCACTCCTCCTGGGGACTTTCATCCCACTCTCTAGCATCTCATTGTAAACATATTCATATTAAAGTCTGGGAAGGCATGATAGAGTCCCGACTTGCTAGCAGGATGACCTTAGGCCTCCTTCTTAATTTCCTCATGCCTCAGTTTTCTCATCAGTAAAATGGACACATCATCACAGCGCCTTCCTCACAGGGTTGTAATTGGGTCTAAGTGGATTGATACTCGTGCAGCATTGAGAAGAATGTCTGGCAGGTGTCAGCGCTCCACAAGTATTTGTTAAATGATTAAGAGAGCTTGCACTAGCCAGCGAAGCAGCATCTCCAGCTCTCGTTTCAGACCTCAGATCCCAACCGTCTTGTTTTCATGTTTTCTGGTCCAGGCTCCAAACTGGCGCTTTAAGAAAATCTCAGAGACACAGCCTCTGTCTTACTGCAGAGTGTACTCCTCCCTACGAGGAGCATGTCACCTCTCTTTTGAGATTGTCTAGTTGTGGCCTGTACCTGCAACGTGCACATTGTTGGTCCAAGTAGAATCTTAGAGATGGGAGATTCTTAGAGCTCATCTAGTTCAATTTTCCCAATTTATAGACCATGAGAATGAGCGCAATTTGCCTTGCCCAGGCAGCTTAGATCCTCAGATCCAGGGGACAGAAGAGATGGGTCTGTAATTTGAATCATTCTAAATATATTCCTTTAGGTCCTTTGCTGGGAGTTTGATGCCCTGAGGTTCCTGATGGCAGAGGCTTCTGGCCAGAGTCATGCCACAAAACCAAAAAGGTTCCCAGGGAGGCCAATTAGGTGTCCACCTGACCACCCTGCTCCACCCACTAAGCTGTTCTGGAAGGGAGGGAGCTCCTTAGCAAACACACTGAGCTAAAGGATGTGGTGACACTGGCTCGGGCCCCAATGCTGGCTCAGAAAAGGCACATCAGACATGCCAATTCAACTGTAAACTTGAGTGGGACACCAAGAGAGAAAGAGAGAGAGAGAGAGAGAGAGAGAGAGAGAGAGAGAGAGAGAGAGAGAGAGAACTTTGCCTTCTCTCAACTTCAGCACACTCTTCTTGAGTTCACTAGCAGGATGAGCCATGCTCATCTGCCTCCTTAGCCCAGCTAGTCTCCAGGACTCTGAGCATCTCTGCACTCTGGTCTCTAAAGATGTCCACTTTTTTTTTTTTTTTTTGACAAAACATGGGCTGAAATAGAAACCAACTACTTCATCAGGTGCCCAGTTGGTTTCAATTCTGAAACAATGAAGAAGAGGTGTTAGGCCTACTGAGTTTGGATTTCCCCCTTAACACTTATCTCCTGTGATGATTTTGGAGTGGAGTAAGCTGATATTCTACTGTGTCATATTTGGCACCCACTGCAGGAATATTGACCTGGCAGACTCACCTACCTAGCCAGGCCCTGGGTTTGCTGTCTCCCTCTCTGGGGAGCCACCTAGCTTCTGGGCCTCCTTCTTATGTCATGCCTGACAAGCTACATGCATGGTGCCCCCAAAGCCTGAGGCTTCTGTGCCCTTTGGAAGACCCTCTGAAGCCAGCAGTCACAACAGTGGCCCCACCAACACCGAACTTGCCTTTTACACTTTTCATAAATGAGGGAGCGCTTCTCCTGTCCTGATCTCTCTTGATCCTACTCAGCTCCATGAGATGTGCTGGGCAGGTGATTGGTTCACTTCTCTTGTGGAGATTAGGGCTCACTGGACAAAAGGACACTGACCTTCTGATCCTGAAGCCTGTAATTCTTCCCACTTGCTCACTACTCGTGAAGGGAAATCCCTTCCCAGGGTTGTTTTAGGCAGTGGGGAGAAGCCTGAATCCTAGCTGGCCACTAAAAGTAAGCTCTCTTGTTAAGGTAGAGTAAAAACTAGCCCACGTAATCTCCCCTGACACGCACTCCTGCAGCACACAGCTCAAAGACGCCGGGGGAAGGTTGGTGGTGGACAGCCAGGCCGAGACTAGGAGACTTGCTTCCTTTTCTTGCTGTGCAAAGCTCACTGGAGAGGGTTGGCCAAGTCACCGCCTATCTGTAGGCCTTGATTCCTTCCAGGACTAGTGGACTGTGGCTTTGGGGAGTCATTTGTGGAAGAGTGTGCATGGAAGATTTCCGGCATCTTTGTTCTTTTGACTTCTCTCTCCTCCCTCACTTCTGAGAATAAACATAGGAATCAAAATTCCCGAGACTGATTCAATTTTCTTCTTTTGTTGTCTCATTCCCTGTTTTTCTTTTCCACTTTCCTATCAATGGAGCACATTAATTTGATCACAGTTATCGTCTCCTAAAAATAATGGCCAAGTTTACATATCCTCCAAGGAAGCAACTCCTAATTTATGTGGGCTGTCTGCTTCAGCTGTCTTTGGGGGAAATTATAGGTCTTTCTCATCTTGATTTTCTCTTAACTGGATCGAGAATGTTCATGCTGCCATCACAGAGCCAGAAAAGAATTGGCCATTTCCCCCTCACATATTAGAATCATAACGAATAGTTCAAATATGACATCATGGTCTTTCCTATGCCAAGAAGCTGTGGGATCACATTGAAAACACCACATTAACTTAGAAAATGGATTAAAACAAAAACAAATTGGACTAGCTAATGCAAAAGTTTATGTTTAAATGTGCGATCCTGGAGCAAAGGGTCTTTGCGCAGTGTCCAGTGCTGTGCAAACCAGTCTTCATAGGAGCACACCTCACCCCTGCAACACCCTCCAGGCCACCACTAGGATCAGGTTGGAGCCTGAGGCCAAAGAGATGCTTCCCTGGTCAGCTAAGGCCTAATAATGGTATTGTTTTTAGATGTTATTTTCGTTCCCACAGAAAAGAAAAAAAAAAGAGAGAGAGAGAGTCAAATTCAATTGAAATTCCCTCATGTCTTCCCTTCTTTGAATCAGGCTCAGGAAACCTCACCCCTTTCTCCCAATCTAGTCTTGAGAAAAATTGAAGGAATATGGAGTGTAGTTATACCCTCACTACTCCCCTGTCCTAATCCCTCCAGGACCAGGCACCAGACAATCGGAGACAGTCCCCCATGTTTCAGAGCCAGATGGAATTATTCTGTGAGGTCAGTACACTGAGCTTCCCATGGCATCATCCTTTAGTGTGTGGACCCCAGTATTCCTGAGTGATAATAAAACCTACTATTTTACTATAGGCACCAACCCTGACCAGGTGTGTTCTCTGCCCTACTGGGCCAACTTATTTGTGTGCTGTTATGGCTTGAGTTTGGAATGTCCCCCCAAAAGCCCATGGGTTGAAGGCATGTCCCCAGTACAGCAAGGCTTACAGATGGGGCACAGATGGAGGAGGCGGGTCATTGGACTGTGGCACTGGGGACTACGTTGGTCCCTGGTCCTCCCCCCCCCCCTCTGTTTCTGGCTGTCCCAAGCAGCTGTCTTCTGTCATGCCTGCCACCATGATTTTTCTTCCTTGGAGCTAGTCTACCATGACCTGAACCTCAGAAACCATGAGTCCAAATACACTCTTTTGTTCACCGTGTGAAAAAGCGAAGACATGTGTACACAGTGAAATAGGCCCCAGTTGAGTGCTGGGAGGACAGAAATTTTTAAAAAGCTCACTCTGCCCCAAGGGAGCTCATGGGTTGTGCAGAATGATAAACTTTGGAATAAACAATTGTAATAAGGGGTGGGCAGTTCTGTAAGAGAATTTGAACAAGACACCCTTAAAAGGAGGTAAAAGAGGGATTCTTTCTATGTGAGGTGGGTCTTGGTGGAGAGTGAATCAGGGGAAGTCAACAAAGGGGAAGAGGGGTGAGTTGTCCCTTAAAGGATGACAGTTCTTAGTATCCTGTCCATCAGGGCTCAGGTGGGTCAGTCTTCAGGGGCAGGCCTCGGGGTTCTGGTGGGATTTACACCCTGTCAGTCTGCAGAGAGGTGCACAGGTTCTCTTTGTGGTTGGTACTTTGTGCATGTTTGCTGTTGGTGTGATGCAGGCCTCAGCTGCAGTCAAGTTCACATGGACGGAACATCTGAACTGCAAGAGGCCTGATATTCTTCCAGATTGGAAGCAGCAAACCACTGTCTCATGGGCTGCCTTTGGGTTGCAGACATTTAGTAGCCAACATTTAATAATGGAACAAGTTCACAATACCCCCTCCTCCTTTCCCATTTCTAATGTCCCTGGAAGAAATCAGATACAAAGTTGGGTTTTTGACTGAGGCTGAATCACAGCTGCTGCCTGATGATGGGCATGCGTATGTCCACATTCCCGTCCTTACCTGGCCACTGCATCCATTGTGTTATCTGCTTGGCCTTTAAAGGCATTTCCAGCTGTCAGTTCCTGGAACAGCTTCCCAACTCTAC
Source organism: Graphiurus murinus (assembly GCA_004027655.1). Taxonomy (NCBI): domain Eukaryota; kingdom Metazoa; phylum Chordata; class Mammalia; order Rodentia; family Gliridae; genus Graphiurus; species Graphiurus murinus. Next base: position 19,112 of record PVLC010000035.1, on the reverse strand, counting down.
CTCCTTTTTGTGTTAAATAACACAAGCCAGTTGAACCCAGGAGGGGAGGGGACTTGTCCACAGAGCCAGGGCAGGGACTCCAGCCAGGTCCTGACTCCCAGGGTCCCACAAGGACTTATCCAGTCTGTAGAAAACAACTTCTCCACTGCCTGGAACTCGGGGCAATGTACTCCACACTTGTGAATTCAGGGGAAAATGACCTACTCACTATAAAATGTGAAGTTGAAACACTGGAAACTGCAAATTGATTTTTGAGCTAAGAATTAAGGAAAAGGAGAAAAACAGAAGGAAAAGAAGAAAAGAAAACAAGAGGAAAACCTGTTTTACATTTTAGGAGCTTTAATTAAGAGTCTAGCAACACTCTTTGCGAAAGATAAGTCATTTTTTGAAAGGAAATGGTAGCTATGTGCTTCACTAAATTAACATTCTATGCATTTTGGAAAATTAATTATTAGATATTGGCTGAATTAAATAACCTAAACATTAAGGAATGGAACAGAGTAATTAAAAAAATGGCAATGTGAAATAGCCAGAGCTCATGTTTTTTTTTTCTTGGTTTTATTTGTAAAATAAAATTTCTTAAAGTGTAAATGGTTCAATGGATTGCATCCTTTGCTATTAGATGAAAATTAGTTTACTCTGAGTTGATTACTATCCCTTGGAGTTTGAGGGGCGTGCATAAGGCCTCTGAAAGGTGTGTTTCGCCTTATAGTGTCTACCACAGTGATTCACACGAAGTAGTCGTTCACAACAGGTAGGTACTTGGATTTGAATTTATAATGGGCATCTAAAATGATTTTGTCATTTTGAGTCCATAGAATAGAAGAATCATAATATTTGAGACTTGGAAAGGATAATTTAAATCAACTCCTTTCACGAGAAGATGGATTCAGAGGGAAAAGTAATTTTCTCCAAACCCTGCAGCTACATATAGTTAGAACCAGGACGTAGTTTGTCTTGTGTCAAAGGTGACTTTACTTGGAAATCTTTGAATCCTTTTCATGGAATTTTTATTTTTGAAGCAATCAAGGCATTTAATAAAAACGGGGTGCTCTGCATTGCAAATATAAGCTGTTTTCCTGCCTAACCACACAGGTATTCTCCATAGGAATTTTTTTTCGTTATTGTCTTTGTCATACTTTTATTTTTCCCCCTTGCAGGAACCCAAGCGGCGCTTCTCCATAGGATTTTAAACCCTATGAAGGATACTGCTCCGTGCACTAGTCAGTCATTGATCTGTGGTTGCTGCACATTGATGGTTTTTTAATTTCCACTATTAAAATCATTCTTGTGAAAATCCTCTTAGCCAGGTATTTGCATATATCCACGATGGTTTATGTAGAATATTTAGTAAGCCATATTATGGTTGAATTCTAAGTCTCTCAACACATATTGACAAATTTACCTGCATGAAAATGATCTCAGTTTGTATTTTTTACCTCCTGGGTAAGGTGACAGTTATTACACTGATAAATAAAATTAAACAGTCTCTTAAATGTAAACATTTTGAGGGTTTTAGCATGCTAATATATAGATGACTAACAAAGAGGGTATATTATTAAAAGTCTTACCAACTAACTCTGTGTGTGTGTCTTTGTGTGTATATGTGTGTGTCTGTCTCTGTGTCTTTGTATGTCTCTGGGTGTATCTGTGTGTTTGTGTGTGTGTCTCTGTGTATCATTTTATGGGTCTGTGTGCATCTGTGTTTGCCTCTGTGTGTCTCTACATATCTCTGTGTTTGTCTCTGTCTCTGTGTGTGCCTCTGTATATCTGTGCGTTGTGTGTCTTGGTGTGTCTCTGTGCTGTGTCTCTGTGTATGTCTGTATGCATGTCTTTGTGTGTCTCTGTGTGCGTGTGTGTATCTGTGTGTGTCTCGCTGTGTTTGGGTGTCTGTGTCTCTGTGTATATCTGTATGTCCCTGTGTGTGTGTGTGTGTTGTGTAAAATAAACCTGGGAGGATTTGCTCTTGTCATAAAACCCAATTTGGTAAATGTTACCTTTGATTAATTTCCTTGCTTTCAGTTTAGCTTTGGGAATTTGATCTAGGCTTATTCGTGTTTAAAATCCATTCTTTCCTTTGGGTAAGGTTGATTTAAAGCCACTGATATTCTGAGCACAGTTTGAGTAGCGCTCACTAGTCTTTGTGTGTAATGTCTACACTTTACTGGTGCTACTGTTTTTCAAACAGCATGTACTTGCAATTTAGATTTTCTCCGAGGTTTGTTTTTTATGTTTCCAAGTGGTTGCTTACCAAATATCAATTGCTAATTTTGTTTCATTATGGGGAGAGAATGCATCTCATATAGTTTTTACTTTAGAGAATTTATTGCAGTTTTTGTTTTGCCCTAGAAGTCAATTTTTAAAAATAAATGCTCCGTGTTTATTTGAACAGGATAAATAGACTATAGCTTATAAAGTTTATTGTTTTCTAGAAATAAAACTTAAGATTTATCATATAATTTATTTATTTTCTCTTGATTTATTCCATATCTGCTAAAAGAAATCTATTTGTCTCCCTTTCTGATTTTAGTTTGTCAATTTAACTTTATAATTCTAGTTTTAAAATTTATTTGCTCTTATGATACTGATACTTGGTACAGAAAGGGTCATAATACGATAATTATATGTTCATTATGCACAGGATCTTTCTTTGGCACAAAATGACCTGCAATGTCCTATTGAAGGCTTTTTTTTTTTGTCCAGGAATTTTAATTTATCTGATATGGTCATTCCTTTTTTTTTTTTTTTTTTCTTTGTTTTTGCTTGACATAATCTCATGCCCTCTGTCCTTTAAGGAAGACACACAATTTTTAATTTATTTGAAATTCAATTGAAATAAACGGGCAATACCTATATATGTTAAAACATTCAAGCAGCACAAAATCATACAGTGAATAATAAGTTCTATAATATCTCACCAAGAGATAACCACTGTGAGTAGTTCTTTTATGTTCTGCTCCTGTGCTTATGTAAATGAACAAGTATCCACACCACACTTGCACATTAAAACCCCAATGAAGCACATTCTATATTTTGCTTGTTTTTTGTACTAGGAGTTGAACCCAAGGGCATTCTACTTTTGAGCTATATCTCCAGTCCTATTTTATTATTTTTTTATTTTGTAACAGGGTCCTACTAAGTTGCTGAGGCTAGCCTTAAACTTCCTGTCTCAGCCTCGCAAGTACTGAGATTACAGGTGTGCACCATGCCTGCTTGTACTTTTCTTTCCTTTCTTCCTTCTTCCTTCTTTCCTTCCTTCCTTCCTTCCTTCCTTCCTTCCTTCCTTCCTTCCTTCCTTCCTTCCTTCCTTCCTTTCCTTCCTTCCTCCCTGCCTCCCTTCCCTCCTTCCTTCCTTCTTTCTTTCTTTTTTCTCTATAGCTGGAGAATATTCCAGATCTTTTCTAAAATTCCTTCTTTATAACACTGCACAGTATTCCACTATTGAGATGCATGTAGTGTATTTAGCCATCACCATTCTGGTGGACATTTAGGTTTTCCATGCAGTATATCCACAGCTGACTGTCCTTGACAGCTTCCCTGTCTCAAATGGCCAAGCCTTCCTCTTTTCCAGTGTTTCTTCAAGTTGAGCATGGCATTCATCTCTCTTCAGTTGTTCAAACCAGACTCTCCTTACGGACATCCTTGATTCCACCTTCTTACGCCCTCTCCACACATCTATCCAGGTACACAGGCCTGCAGATGGCGGGGTCCACGGATGGCTCAGGTCTGCAGATGGTTCAGGCCATCCTTGCTGCTTAAATAACATATATTAGTAATAGTAATAATGATGTAACCTTACTTAAATAATTCACCACCATGCTCACTCTTTTGGATGGCAGACCCACCTCTGCTCCTGCCCCTTCTTCAGTCTGCTCCTGGGCACTCCCTCACACTGACCACTTCAGATCTGTTTATCATACGCGTCTACTTAAAACCCTCCTCTGCTCTCCGCTTCTTTTAGAACACACTTGTTGTCATTAACATGGTTCACAAGGCCATGTACCACCTGACCCACTGTTGGGGCAGGCCCCTGGCCGTCAGCTTCCAGATCCTTGAATTACTTCCAACTTTTCCAAAACTTGCACTTTTCGACCCGCTGCTTTTACCCTTGATGATATTCCCTACAAGTTTCTCCTTGCTTAGCCAATTTCTGGTCATGATTTAGATCTTGGTTCAGACTAAACTTCCTCTGGAGCTACCTGGCCCACTTCACCTCTGTGCTTCCAGGGCTGGGACATCTGTTGCGTTCTCTGATTCTTACCCTCTTGTTCCTCTTGTGATGATATCTGACTCCCCCAGATGACCCAGGATCATCTTCCCATCTCAAGAACCTCAGTTACATCTGCAAGGTCCCTGATGCCGTGGGAAGAAGCTTGTGGACATTCTAGGATGTGGACCTGTCTGGGAGGAGAGTGTCCTGCTTGGTCAACTCTGTTCAATATCCTCTGTGTAGGAAGGTGGTGAGAGAGAGCTGTCTGTTTAGGAAACATTTTCAACCTCAGTGGGCTTCAAAATCTGGTACTTAAAAAGGATTAGATTCATTTATCTGGAAAATTGCCTTTTGGCATCTGGAAAAATAAAGCAGCAGTGTGCTCTGGACCTGAAATTACCACTCTCAAGTGTGAAAGTGTGGCCATGGAGGTGGCCACTGGGGACCCATACCTGGCCAGGGAGAAGCCTGGGCGCCATCGCTCCTGCACCGCAGGCCCCTAAGTGAGCTGTGGCATCGACGGGAGCCTCAGCAGCTGATTTGTACAGCGCGGAGTCCAGCGAGGTGAAATGAGGCCTTTTGGAGAGCTGAGATTCTGCAACTTTGGGCCCAACCCACCCCCTACCCCTTTGTTCTTGAAAGGCTGAATCATTAGTTTTTTGGAAAATAATTGACAACTGAAATTCCCTACACTATCAGAACAACAGAGGCTTCATCAACACCTTTAAAAGATTGCTTAACCCCAGCCCGATTTACTGTAAGTTTCAAGGAAAGAGTCATACCACCCAAACTGACTTCCAAGCCTACTAACCCATCCCAGTGATAGGGCCTTTCCTGTTTCCTCCACATTCCCGGCATCCTGTTCTGCCTTGCAGTCGAATCAGTGTCCCTTCAGCAGTTCATACACACACACACACACACACACACACACACACACACACACACTACTGGGTTTTTCTTTATTTAAAACCTAGAAACTTCTTACTGACTTTTTCATGTTATAGAATAATGATATATAACTGGCAAATGGTACTAATTATTTGAATTGGAAATGCAATTAACTATGTTTACTTTTTTTTCTCTCTTTTTGTACTGGGGATTAAACCCAGGGATATTTTACCTCTGAGCTATACCCCCAGCCCTACCAACCTTATTTATTTATTTGTTTGTTTATTTTTGTGGTACTGGAGATTGAACCTAGGGACATTCTACCTCCAGCCCTTTTTATTTTGAAACAGGGTCTCACTAAGTTGTTGAGGGTCTTGCTAAGTTGCTGAGGCTGGTCTCGAATCTGTGATCCTCCGGTCTCAGGCTCCCAAGTACTGGAATTATAGGTATGCGCCACTGTGCCTGGCTTGGTCGCCTTTATTTTTTTGCACATTTCCTCAGTCTTTCCTTGTCTTCCATGAACTTGGCATTTTTGGAAGGTGCAGATAAGTCATTTAGCAGAATAACTCAGTTTGGATTTGTCATATGTTCCCTTGTGATTAGATTCAGTTTATATGGTTGGGGAGAATGTCACACAAGTGACTTGTGTTCTCAATGCATCCTATGCGGGAGACACATTGAATCTCACTGCCCTACTGCAAGGAATGTTAACTTGCGTAACTTTATGAAGGTAGCATCTGCCAGTCTTTTCTACTATTAAGTTACTATTCTGCTTTTTCAATTAATAAGTATTGTGTGGGGAAATCCTTTGTAATCCTATAAATCTCCAATTACTCATCAAACTCACCCACTAGTTTTAGCATTCATTGATGATTTCTATCTGAATCAATTATCACTACACAAGTTGCCAAATGGTGATTTTTTTTTTCTGTAATGAAACTCCTAAGAGTTCATTCTTTTGGATGGATTTAAGAACAATTTTATTAAATATTTGCACAAAGATCCTTAGTGGGTATATTAGTCAGCTCAGGTTGACATAACAAAATATTGTAGACTGGGTAGCTTAAACAAAAGAAATTGATCTTTCCCAGTGGAAAGATCAAGGAAAGTTCAAGATCAGAGTGCTGGCATGGTCTGATCTGGTGGGGACCCCTCCTGGTGGGCAGATGGCCGCCTTCTCCCTGTGTGCTCATGGGGTAACAGGGAGGGGTGGTTGGGAGGGAAAGAAGGGGAGACTTTTCTCCTCTTTTTATAGTCACAGTCCTATTGGATTAGGCCCCACCCTCATGACCTCATATAACCTTAAGTACCTCCTAAAAGCAACATTTCCCAATGTGCTCACACTGGGGATTTGGACTTCAGTGTAAAAACTTGGGGAGTTCAAAACAGTCCATTGTATTGGGATTATAGTTGGAATGGTAACATCTCTCTATATATTAATCTTGGGTAATTGAGGTCTTCATGATATAGCAACTTCACCTGCAGGAGCATGGTATGTCTCTTATGTTTTTCTAATTTTGCTTTACATAATTTAATAAAAATTTGTGGTTTCCTTTATTTATATATCCTGCTAGGTTTATTGCTAGACATTTTAGGTTTTTTTTTTTCTTGCCAGTTCAAAGGGAATCTATTTCTTATTATGCTTTCTAAAAAACAATCTCTGGCATACAGGAAAACTCGTGTTCTATTTATTTAATACTTGCAGGTCCATTTTAACAATTTTTCAATTAGTTATCCTGACTTTCCAAAGGGATTTTTCTTTAAATTTCAAATAATGGTAGTTTGGTGAGCTTCTTTCTCATATTTTTTATGTATTATTTGTCATTCCTTTTTCTCATGTCATTTAATTACTGGAGCCTTCAGAATAATACTGAATAGCTGTCACAATCATGAGTAAGCTGGATGTAGTCCTCATGCTTAGGGTGAATTCTCTGAGTTTTAGCTTCAGTGAGCACAGTGTAGGAAGTACACAGTGGTCGAGAGATGGACTCTGGAACCAAAGTACCTCCTCCTGATCCCAGCTCCTCGGGGGCAGATGGAACTGTTGCAGTTTTACACTCACAGAAAACTGGAGGTCTGTTACTGGTGCATGTTACAATCCCCAAAATGTCAGGTGACATTCATGCCAAGGTTTGTTGGATTCTGAAGCGTGTCAGTACACTCTTCTATGCGACTTTAGGGAAGACGTTTGACTGTTCCTGAAATATATTCTCTATGCCCTGTGTTAGGCTTGTCTTTTGTGAAGTTTGTTTGTTTATGAGATGATCATAAAGGCATGTCACTTTTCTCTTCTGGCTGTTTCTCTTTTCAGCTATTTTCTTTTTTTTTTTTTTTTTTTTTTTTTTTTT
>PVLC010000035.1:0-11566 GCA_004027655.1 Graphiurus murinus | reverse complement strand
TTCAGCTATTTTCAAATCTAACATCATTCATTGTCATTATCTGGTCATTCCTGGTTATCAGTTCACTGAATGAAAAGTCCTAATTGTTACTGACACAGTCCTAGGAGAAAGTCCTTTTTTATTATAGGCTCTACTTTTAGCATCAGAAATAGTCTCATCTGTAAATTCATCAATAAAGAAAGTTAAAGGGCTTTTGCATAATTTTATGTGATTTCATATACTCTGAAGACCCTTTCTTTCATGATGGTCATGGCCTGATATCTATGTAGGACATTTTAATTTGTTAATTTCATTTATTCGTGTATTTCATTTTAATTTGTGAAGTTCATTTATTCATGTGTTTCTTAAGTGAAGAAGCCTTTGTTGAACTACTACAGGTTGCTGGATAAGGTACTGGGTCTTGGGAATCAAAGATCAAACAAATTGGTCATAGACCTTGAGGGCTCTGTGTCTGGTAATGGGATGTCATTCAAAGAGATGTGTCATACAGGAAATGCTATAGCAAAGATGTAAATAAAGTGAGAGGGGACCATAATTCAATTGCAGAAAGCAGTGAAGTGGGATTGATAGGCTTCTGAGTTTAAATTTCTATGATCCAAAGATTTTATTCACAGGCAAATTTACAGTTCATGAGTAGAAGGGAAAGGAAGATGTTGTCAGATTTGCAAGCTCTTAGAAAATATATTGCCCCATATGCTTCCCCAAAACTTTACTTGAAGTTATGCACCAGACAGCTGTGAGATAAATCAAAACAAGGAACTCGATCCTGAGAAGTCGTATCATCCAAGGAACAAAGGAAATCCCTAAAATATTTCAAAGATGAATTAAATCTAAATAATTGCTGTAAGGGTAGCAGAAGACAATTTAAATGTTGCAGGTAATTTTTCAAAGATAAGATTTATAACAAGAAAAACAACTTGTCATTAAGAAGCTGGGTAGAATTATGTTAGAATCAGGAGAGATTGGATGAGAAATCATGGAAGTTATAATGTATAAATTTAAAAAATAACTTCTTTAGCTTTCACAGTCTTAGTCAATATATACTGCACTATAGAAAATATATTGAAAGAAAACTTAAATATAAGCACTCATAAAGTTTAAAATATTTTTTTTGAATTGCCAAGTGAGAAAAAAATCAGTGAAAAATGTGGTAAAGGAGACAATGAGCAAATATGAAAATAAAATACAGATTACACCTATATCAGCTATGAGATTAAATGTAACTGAGTTGATGACTTCTATCAAAATATAAATATTCTTAAATTAACCAAAAATGGAATTTATACTGTTTCCAAAAGACCCATCTAAAATGTAGAACTTATTTAAAAATCCCAAAATAAAAAGAATAAGAGCCGGGCGTGGTGGTGCACACTTGTAATCCCAGTACTTGGGAGGCTGAGACCGGAGGATCCGGGTTCATGGCCAGTCTCAGCTACTTAGTGAGGCCCTCCGTAACTTAAGGAGACCCTGTTTCAAAATAAAGAATAAAAAATAGGGTTGAGGGTATAGCTCGGAGGTAGAACGCACATGGGTTCAATCCCCAGTACCACAAAAAACTAAATAAAATAAAATAAAATAAGAATTTGACCTACATAGAAAAATAAATCAAAGGGAGTGAATTAAATTACAATATTAAATTGCAAATTACATATATTAAAAGACTAACATAACCATTTCTAAGTAGAATTTACTTTAAAAAGGCAAGGATGGCTCAACATTAGAAAATCTGTCCATAAAATTAGTTGTATTAGTAGATTAGAAAATTTAAAAAGGTATATAGCCATGTCAATATCCTAAAATGTAATTTATAGAATTAGACAGTTCCTCACAAAATACTTTTCCTTAACTAAGAGGTAAAAGGTAACTTGCTTATTATGCTTAACACTGAAAAACTAGAAAATTCCCATTAACATGTAAAGAAAAAGGCAGAGAAAAATAGTTAGTTCAACATACATAGGCCCAACTCTCCATTCTGTACTTAGTTGTATGACTCTGATTTCCTCAAATCTTGTTTCTTTCCATTTATAAAATAATGGTAAAAATAATAATAGTCATAATAATGAGATGTTAATGTTATGATGGAAATTGGCTGCATTAGGAATTGAACAAAGTAAAGTTTTGTAAGCATTTAATTGCTATAACAACCCCCTGTGGTATAGATACCTTATTAATCCTATTTTGCAGGCAGAAAGTGTGTTAATTAGCTTTCCATACTCTAACAAACACCGGAGATCAATCAACTTAAAATAAGAGCAGGTTTACTTTGGCCCCAGGTTTTGGAGCTTTTAGCCCATGATTGATTGACCCTGTTGCGAGAAACTTTAGTGAGGCCACTCATCATGGCGGAACCACCATGCAGAGCAGAACCGCTCACCTTGCAACTGGGTAGTGAAAGACAAGGGAAGGAAGCCAGGAGGAGACAGAATCTCACAATCTCCTTTGGAGGTGTGCTCCCAATGACCCAAAGAACTCCCACCAGGGGTTTCTACCACCTCCCAGTAGTGTCACGTTTAACACATGGGCCTTTGAAGATGTTCAAGGTCCTGATAATAGCAGGGACTGAGAATATGAAGATCTTCTCCTATCTCTTAATGCTATTTTGAAGGACAAATAACATAAGAACTTGTCCTTAGGCTCCTCCGTGAAGATGTGCTGAGTAACTGAGTCTATGATGACTGGAGACAGGTGGTTGTATCTTTCCACCCAGATCTTGAGAAATGAGTTCTCGGGTTCCCAACCATCTGGAGCTCCCTCAGGCCCAGCAGGTGCCACATCCTACCTCCCTGAGCCTTGCCCTGCAGAGTTGAATTGGGCTGAAGCACCATGTAAGCCAAGTCCTGGATCAGAACTAAACGAGAAACGAGAAAAATGCCCCTGAGCATTTCCTGGGGCTCAGCTCTCACCCCTCCCCTCACAGGGCCAGAGGAGGAACCAAGGGATACAAAGGATGGAATTCAGTGTTAATATTCTGGCTGGCTGGGTTCCACCAGGATCCTAACAGTGAGTTAGAGGTACATCCCCCAGAGGGAGAAGGAAATCAGAACAGGGAAGCCATTCAAAGGTGGTGTTGCATTGTGTGTAGCAGAGGCAGCTGGTAATATCTTTATTCTTTGCTTCCACCAACTATTAATGCACCAAGGCACTGGAATCCTCGGCCCCACTGCTTGTCTGCCACAGGAAGGGTAGGAAGGGGAGGGAGGGAATCCTTGAGCTCCTCTTAAAGGCTATCTGCTGCTGCTCCTGCAACCCTGGGTCCCTGGTCATAGTCTCCTAGGTAGAGGCAGCGATTTGTGGCCGTATTATTACAAGCGGCAAATACACTAGGGTAACTCAACTCCTTTGGGGTCAGTGTTAGGATAACCTGTTTAAGGGGACATGCAGTGTGGTTTATCAAACAACCCTCTGTTGGATGGCTGCAGGAGGAAGAATCAAGGCCAAGGAGAAAGGAGTTTCTCACTGCCTCAGTAACTTAGGAGATGAATATATTTCTAAAGACAGGACTGGAAAAATCATCCTAGGCCCCTTCTTGGCTTTTGTCACTTCTCATTCCACGACTTTCTGGATATTTAGTCTCTATAATTCTCTTCTTGGGCACCACCATCTGAGAGGAGGATGCTTCTGTGAAAATGCATGGAAATAATTACAGAAAAACGTATTCAAAAGACATTGGCCAAACAGCAAATGACAAGATGCCTTTGGGCATAAATCTAGAAGGGGCACATGTGAGTCGTTAATGACAACACAGTTTTTTATTTTTCTTTCCCAAATACAGTTTTTGGCTGTAGGATGCTTTGGAAACTTAGGTGGTTGTCTCTGTAATTTTCATCAGATTGAATACATTTTGAAATGGAACCAACATTGTTAGCACAGCTTGGGAGCCACTGTCTATTTTTTTTTTTTTTTTCCCACTTGACTACCAGCCTCTCCAAAGAGAGTTTAAATTTTAGATATGTTCACTCCCTGAGCAAAAATCTCATGGAAAATGATTCTTGGGAGGAAATGCAAATGTGCCAGTGACCTACATATAGGGAGTGTATAAGCCTGTTGGATTGCTGCTTCTTCTACCTCTTGAAACCTGGGCAAAAATGGAAAAATAAAATTGCGTTTTATATGTTGTGCTCCAAAAAGCATTGAGATATTTTTTCAGGGCTGTTTTATAAAAGTGGAGTCTTTAGGGTTATTTTCCCTTGTCTTTGTGGCTTGGCCACATTTAAACTAGGTGTGGTTATTCATGGAATATTTAAGGTGTGAAATTGTTATAGTTGATGATTTCGTTTTAGAGTTTTAAAACTGCATGGTCCTCACGGGGTTCAATAGCAGCAGGAACAACTCATATGCAGAATATTTCTTGCCACTTTCCCTGTGGCTGGGCAGATGGAGGGTGTCTGCAGAGGTGAGTTGAGGATTAGTAAAGCTGGTCAGTCTAGTTAGTTGGGGGCATTTGTCTGTGCTGGGTGGAGGCACGCACTGAGAATGTGGCCTTCATTTCTTGCTGGCAACATTGGGGCTGCCTTTCCTTGGCTGGTTGTTTCCTTATATTTCCAGTTTTCCAGTGTGCTTGGAAACCATGCCACAAAATAAGGATAGCTTAATTGTATATGGCCCCTGGGCTGTATTTTTGGGGGAGATCTGGTGTTTGGCAGAAGGGGCAAAGGACTAAAAGACTTGGAAGGCCTGCAGGCACACGAGAACTAGCAGAAAGATCAGGCACTGGAGGTTTTGTGCTGTGAAGAAAATCAAGATGTAGACAATGAATGGAGGATGGTTGCAGACACAGAAAGAACTGGAGTGTGCGAAGAATTATTTTATGATTCAGGGCACTCTCAGATTCAAGCAATAAAAATCGAATTCATACCAGCTTAGGGGAAAAAAAGGTGGGAGAGGAGGTTTATTTAGAAGTATAGAGGACAAAGGGGTCCGCAACAGAGAGAAGACATCAAGAAGCACTTCTCACCTCCTGTTTTCTGCTTTGTCTGAGCTTGTCTTCATTTTCTATTCTCTTTCTCCATGCAGCTGAGAAAATGATCCGCAGCCGTTTGTCTGTATTCCTTAGAATTCTCAATCCACCTGAAAAGGAAGAACTTGCCAGTTCTCTCCTAGTTGTGAGTTTCCTGGGTGGGTTTGTTCCCAGCCTCGTGCAGGGAAGTCCACTCTTGCTTGATCATGCATCTGCCCTGTATGCTGGGAAGGAGAGAGCAGGGCACTTGATTGGCAGCCCTATCAGAACTCCTGGAAGTTAGAGCGGGGATCCCCAAGGAGACATGTTCTATGCACAGAATACAAGCCTGGGAAAGCTGCTGGGCAGGTAGTAGCAGTAGTGAGCAGGAGCCGCCTGCCCGTGGCCCCTGGAGAAGAACCAACGGTCTACTTTATTCTGTGGGTTTCTCTTTTGCTTTAGGGTTAAAGAAAGACATTTCTAGGCTCTGGGACTATAGCAGAGAGTAACGAATTGGCAGCTACAGAAGTCACTGCGTCCGCTTCTCTGAAGAGAAGCAAACCCAGAGAGCGACATTTCTAAGGCTGCCAAGTTAGTGAGCTGCAGAGTTAGAAGCAGGACCTGCAAGAACTTTATAGAAACTGGTGCTAGAAGGACGCTGTTGCTGAGGGTGGTCAGCTGCCAGGCTGCCTTTGTGAGGCTTCCTGGCCTGGGATCCCCTCAATGCTTGTCTTTGTTGTGGTGGTGATGGTGGTGATACTAGAGATTGAACCCAGAAACATTCTACCACCTAGCTACACCTCCGGCCCTATTTTTTTTTTTTTTTTGAAACAGGATCTGAGGGTCTCGCTAAGTTGCAGGGGCTGTCCTCGAACCCATTATCTTCCTGTCTCAGCCTCCTAGGTACTGGGATTATAGGCATGCACCACCACACCTGGCTCCATTGCCTATCCTAGACCGTGACAGGCAGGAACTTTGTGAGCAGTATGTCTGGTTGTGGACTGGCTCCAGTCTGGTGGAGGAGATGCCCTGGGGCAGGCTGAGTCCCATTCAGGCCCTCAGGGAGCCCCAGAGGAAAATTTCAGCCTGTTGAACTCCCAGCACTTGAACTCAGGCCAGGGACATGAGGACAGCAGTCACACCCCATCTGCGGGTACCAATCATCATCTCACCTGCTCAGGGATTGGACAGGGCTGAGGCTCCACACTGGGGACAAACTGGAAGAGATGGTGAGGCTTCCAGCAGGGGGATGGGGAGGAACCAGGGGCCAACGTGTCACTCACCTGGAGGCTGTGTTTGTGCTTTCCTCTAACCTGGTGTCACGCAGAAGCTGTAAGCTGTGTCCTTCCTCTGTGTCACTAAACTCCCTGGCACAGGTGGTCCTAGGATCTTCATGGCTCATGGTCTGAATTAGAACTGCTGGGCTGGCTTCCCAGGCCCCATAGAAACTCACCCCTCCCAAGACTGCATTCAGAAGGCTTCAGCTGCACCTTAAGTAGACCCAGCTATTCAGAACTCCCGTGAAGGCGGCAGGCATGCAGCCTATTCTTCAGTTTCCTCTTGGAAGCTCATTGCTTCTGGAATCTAACGTCTCTGCCTCCATCTGACCTGCATTGTTTTCCTTCAACAACATTTCATTGTCTTTAATTAACCTGGAGGCATTAATGCTGAATGCACAGATTAGAAAGGCTGTTGTTTCTGAAAGTACACTTAGCTCCTCCCCCTCCCTCCACTTCTAGGAAAGGTCGGGGCAGCCAAGAATATATAGGTCATGTTTCCAATTATAAAACACCAGTGATGCTATTTTTCCTCCTTCTCCAATAAAAATAGAAGCGAACGAGGGAAGCTGAGTTATCTGTAGGAAGCCTGCAGCCACCAACATGGCTGCTGCAGCCTCCCATTGCTGAACACCCGGGCCAGCTCACATGACAGGAGGGAGGCTGCCTGAGAGCCAGCGAGGATTTCTTCAGCACAGGCGCTAGGTGGCGCTCTCCATAGGAAAGGATGAAGAGTGTTCTTTGTCACCAGACCTGAGAAATGTAAAATGCTTAAACAGTCAAGATAATATGTGTTTAAAAAAAAAAATTGTGGCCGGGCATGGTGGTGCATACCTGTAATCCCAGCTTACTTGGGAGGATGAGAGCAGAAGATTGCAAGCCTGGGAAAATTAGAGCGTCCCTGTTTCAAACTAAAGTTAAAAAGTGCCAAGGATATAGCTTCGTGGTATAGCACCCCTGGGTAATAATAAAAAATAATAATAATAATAATAATAATACCCCCCCAAATGTGGTCTTAGCTCACAAAACAGAGTAAACTATTCTGAGTTTTTGAATTTCTAGAGAGTAGATGCTTGAAGATGGTCAATGTGAGAATAGGTATGCCAGGAAAGGCTGTTGCCGCTTCTGGCAAGACATGCAGGATCCAAGTATCTTTTCCAGCATATTTTCTCTGGAAAGCAGTACTAGAATTAATAAAGCAATGCTATACTTTGGGTTCATTTGAGACAAAGAACGATTAATGTGCAAGCAGAATGGGTGATGATCCCAGAAGACTCTGACAGGTGACTAGAAGAGAGTAAGAGAGGGAAAGAACAACAACAACAAACAAACAAACAAAAAATAAATAAATAAAAGAAAGAAAAAAAAAGAGCATTATGAAGCCAGTTACCACTGTGAGTATCTAAAGCTTATTTTTCTGTAGAACTCTGGGAAACAGCTGCCTCAGTGTTAATTCCCTTTAGAAAGGGATCTTGAAGGAGCAATCCAGAAACTCCCATTGGCTATTAACTGAGAGCTGCTTCCAGGCTATTGGTTCCATCCTGCCATACAGGGTAGCCAGCAGGCTCTGCAGAGGTCTGATGGGATACATGTAGGATGCAATGGAGGAAGATATTTGCACAGTGAACAGAGAGCGCCCTACATTTTCTCTCTTCCACAATTCATTGACTTGCCTCAAGAATCTAAATGTTCTCTCAGGTAGAACCTGGGTGTTCCTCTCACTCTTTTTTTTTTTTTTTTTTTTTGGTGCATATTAATTACCAGAAGTGGTGACCTTCATCATGGTATATTCATACATACATATAATATAATTTGATCAGCTTCACTCCCCAAAACATCCCCTAAAATTACTCCATGAAATAGAAAGGGTGGGAATGCTTCTAAACTCATTCTAGGAAGCCAGTATCAGCCTGATACCAAAACCGGCTAAGGACACATCAAAGAGACAAGACTACAGACCCCTATCCTTGATGAACACAGATGCAAAAATCCTTCATAAAATACTTGCAAATGGAATTCAACAATACATTAAAAAGATCATATATCACAATCAAGTTGGTTTCATTCCAAGGATGCAAAGATGGTTCAACATTCACAAATCCACAAATATAATAAACCACCTAAGTAGAATCTAGGACAAAAGTCACATGATCATTTCAATAGATGTAGAAAAAGCCTTCAACAAAATTCAACAGCCCTTCATGATAAAAAAAAAAAAACACAAAAAACTAAAGAAACTAGGGATAAAAGGAACTTATGAAGCTAGATCACTATCTCTTACCCAGTATAAAAATTAACTCAAAGTGAATCAAAGTCCTGAATATAAGACCAGAAACTCTGCAACAGCTAGAAGAAACATTCCAACAGATAGGCACAGACAATAATGCCCTCAACAAGACCCCAATAGCCCAGGAAATAATACCAAAAATGAATAAATGGGATGGCATCAAATTAAAAAGCTTATGCAAGCTGGGTGTTGTGGCACATTCCTGTAATCCTAGTACTTGAGAGGCTGCAATGAAGAATTTCAGGTTCAAAGCCAGCCTCAGCAATTTAACGAGGTCCTCAGCAACTTAGCAAGACTCTATTTCAAAGTAAAGAAATAAAAATAGGGCTGGGGGTGCAGCTCAGAAGTAGAATGCCCTGGGCTCAATCCCCAGCACCACATGAAAAAAAGGCTTTTGCCAAGCAAAGGAAACAATTCATAGACTAAAAAGAATGCCTAGAGAAAGGGAGAATATCTCAGCCAACTACTCTTCCAACAAACGATTAATATCTAGAATATATAAAGAACACAAAAAATTCAATAAACGGATATATGAACAAAAGAGACATTTTTCAAAAGAAGAAGTACAAGTAGTTAACAGTTATATGAAAAAAAATATTCAACACCTTTGACTATTAGGGAAATGCAAATCAAAACTACATTGAGATTCTATCTCATTCCAGTCAGAATGACAATCATTAAGAACACAAATAACAGCTGGGCGTGGTGGCGTGCTCTTTCTTTTTTTGTTTGTTTGTTTGTTTGTTGTTCCTTCTCTCTTACTTTCTTCTAGTCACCTGTCAGAGTCTTCTGGGGGCATCACCCATTCTGCTTGCACATTAATCGTTCTTTGTCTCAAATGAACCCAAAGTGTAGCATTGCTTTATTAATTCTAGCACTGCTTTATTAATTCTAGCACTGCTTTCCAGAGAAAATATGCTGGAAAAGATACTTGGATCCTGCATGTCTTGCCAGAAGCTGCAGCAGCCTTTCCTGGCATCTCATTAGAAATGCAAATCTGTAAGTCCACCCACATACCAACCAATCGGAAATGTGGAGGGTGGGGCTGGAAATCTAAGGCTTTAACAAACCCTGCAGGTGATTCTGGCTGAACAAATCTGAGAACCACTGCTCTAGAGAGTTCTGGTGTAGGGAAGGCTGAGGGCACATTTCTAGAACGCTCACATATCTCTCACCTTTATGTTTTTTTTTTTTTGTTTTTTTTTTTTTTTTTTTGCGGTACTGGGGATTGAACTCAGGGGCATTCTACCTCCAAGCTATACTCCCAGCCCTATGTATTTTTTTTATTCTTTATTTTGAAACAGGGTCTCACTAAGTTGCAGAGAGCCTCATTAAGTAGCTGAGGCTGGCGGTGAACCGGTATCCTCCAGTCTCAGCCTCCCAAGTGCTGGGATCACCACGCCCGGCTTATCTCTCATCTTTGTGGTTGTTCTTTTCTGGATATATAGATCCTAGTTTTCCGACATCATTTACAGTGGGTCCCACATTACAAATGTCCCTACAGATCAAAATAAGTCCACAAGGTCATTAGACCAAGAGGAAACACTGCTGTTGAGGATAAAGCTGTCTCTGTTAAAAATTTTCAGCTTTTTCCAGAATTCATCCCCCTGAGCTATCTGCAGCTGCTGGTGACAGCCGTAACAGCGAGAATGTGTGGTGGAGGACGCACATTTACACATGTTTTCTGTGTTGTTTCTGTGAGATACTGTTAGGAGAAGCTGACAGGGCTGGTGGTGTGGAGAGCAGGGCCTGGTTTCCCAGGCGCACACTGACTACTTACCCTGGTGCTGACTCCTTGCCTGAAGCGAGGTACCACAGGCACCTGAAGGGAAGCTGTGAACACCACCCGCCAACTTTCATCCCTGGTGATTCGTCACTGTCAAGCTCTGGGTCCTTGGTTCTAGGCTGAGCTTTCTTTGTTGACCTGTCTTTCCTCAACAGATTTGAAACCCTGTTCTATGCCGTCCATAGAGTTTATTGCTGGGTTTATCGTGTCTTATGTGTGTTCCGCTATAAATTATCTTTACCCTGGTGAAAATCCACTTGGTCCACGCCTTCCCCATATAGGCTGGGTGTGTAGCTAGCACCTACTAACCTGGACATGTGCCAGTGCTGTCAGCACAGTAGAGGGGATCTGGAACTTGTGACAGATGGTGTCAGTGTTGGCAGGCAGAGTCCCATTTGTTCTCCAGTCAAGGGGGAGGTGGGGTTGAGAGAGACTCTTGATAGGACACTCTCTTCTCACTCAGCCCAGCTGCTCATTCCCACTCTTTGTCTATTTCCTCCTCCAGCCCAATGACCATGGGAGGCCAGCCAGACAAGGCAGAACAAAGAGTGTCAAAAGGGAGTGACAGGCCATGAAGGTGTGAGAAGAGGAGCAAAGCGTGGGCTGGTAAACTAATTTGGGAGCTGAGACCTTTACCCAGTCCAAGCCCAGGGACTCAGGCTCGTGCAGGAGTGGGTGAGGCAGTTGTCTCGCAACTTAATTTGGAAATCACTAGGAAGCCATTGCCAAGGACCCCAAAATATGGGAAGCTTATGTCATCTCCCAACCATGTGTCACTGGACAGTTTGTGGGAAGAACTGGTGTGCATATGCTCTGCAGTGATACAGCGACACTGCCACCCACTTGCTGCAGGAAGAACTCACTAGCACCTTAAGGGGCACTGCTGTATGCCATGTCCACAGGTCCTTTCATCTGGGCATCTTCTCTTAGATTCAGATATTCATCATTTTGTGCTCTCAACCTGTGGTCCCTGGAGGGGAGGAAGGTACTAGATTCTGATACAGAAGATGCAGAAGGAGATGTTGTCAGAAGGCATTAGCAGCCTGGCATGGTGGTGCATGCTTATAATCCCAGCATTTGGGAGGCTGAGACCGGAGGATCTGGGTTCATGGCCAGCCTCAGCTACCTAGTGAGGCACTCCGCAACTTAGTGAGACCCTGTTACCCTGTTTCAAAATAAAGAATAAAAAATAGAGCTGGGGGTATAGCTCGGAGGTAGAATGCCCCCCGAGTTCAATTCCCAGTACCGCAAAAAAAAAAAAAAAAAAAAAAAAAAAAAGG
>PVLC010000034.1:280287-405896 GCA_004027655.1 Graphiurus murinus | reverse complement strand
CCCCCCCCCCCCCCCCCGTTTCTCTCTCCCTCTGCTTCTGGCCTCCACAATGTGAGCACAGAACTCACATGTTCTCTCGTCCCTCTTCCTTCCACCATGCCCTGAGCTTCAGACCCTGGCCTCATATGGAGTGAACTCAGAATCTTCATAAAGCAGAGCAAATAAATCTACCTTCCTCTCTGTTGAGTGGTTTGTCATTTTGGATTATATCAGCGACAATGGTGACCAAGACAGGCATATTTTCATGCATCAAAACGATGGCACCAAACAAAGTCCAAAAATGCAGTGTGGGAAAAAAAAAACCTACTTCATGCTTTCCTCATTCTGCCACCAATGACAAGAAATGAAATAGGATCAAGGAATAGAATATATTGATCAGTTAAGAAATCTTTGCCATCATCCAAGTGAGAGAGCACGGTGACATTGACTCAGGGACCAACATGGTGATGCTGAGCATACTCTAATTCTGGTTTAATTTGAAGAAAAACCTAAGGGAATGAACTAATTGGATATTCAGTGTCCAAAAAAGAAAAAAAAAACAAAGAAAAATGAAAAAGAAATAAAGAACAAAGGAAGATCCAATGATGCCATCTGAGAATCTGTATTATCCTGACCAGGTAGAAGAATACATTTGATTTGGCTTGTGAATGAAGTATATAGGTGTTGGGAGGAAAATCAAGTATTCTGTTTTGAACATAATTTTGAAATATCCAATTTTATATAAGGTGTAATTCTGAGTAATGTTATGGTCTATATCCCAGAAGAGGAGTCAGTACTGGCAAAGTTCATGCAATAGAGATGATGTCACCAAACCCATTTTCTTTTCATCCTCACCAAATGTTTAGATTAGATTTCCTGGCCTCCCTTTAAGTTAGGTACCACTGAATTCTAGCTGAAGTGATGCATCTATGTGCTGGGCAAATACAAGTAATGTATGTGTATGAGCCCTCTTATTCCTTTACTAATTAGCAACTTGATAGTGGAAATGAACAATGACTTTGGAAATCATATTGAAGGTGATTGTGGAAGATATTACAAGTGCTTCCCATATCCAGTTTCTACACGTTCTACAATTTATCTAGATACATGGAAGACTCATTTACAAGACCCTCTTTCCCAGTTATGACCAATGAATTTTAAGCAAATCAATGCAATTTTTGTGCGTATTAGGCAGATTTACATCATTATGATCAAAATACCTGACATAATTTAAAGGAGGAAAAATTTGTTTTGGCTCATGGATTCAGAGGTTTCAGCCCACAAGTGGCTGCCTCCATTGTTAGGGTCAAGAGTGAGGCAGGACATCGTGCTGGAGAGGGTGTGGTGGACCAGACATGCTCAGTTCATGATGGCAGGAAGCAGAAAGAGAATAAGGGGCTAGAGACATGGTACTGTGCCCAGGGAACATTTCCAAGAGCTCACTTCTTCAATTAGAACCCATCATTTACAGTTCACAATAATACCTTTAAGTTATAAATGCACTAATGACTTCAGAGCCCTTATGATCCAATCACTTCCCCAAAGTCCATCTTCTAAAATTTTCTACATTGGGGACCAAAGTTTCACATATGAGCCTTGGGGGACATTCCAGGTCCAAACCATGAAATTATGATAGCCTTGTGTTACTGTAATGAATACCTGAGATAATTAATTTAGGAAGTGAAAAGGCTTAGAGTCTCAAAGGTTTCAGTCTCAGATGGATTGATCTTATTGCTTTGGGTCTGTGGTGAGGTTGCACAGCATGGCAGAAGTGCATGGTGGAGGAAAAATGCTCAGATTATGTCCATATGACAAAGAGAGAGATAGGAGCCCATGATCTTCTTTTAAGATCATAATCCCAAAGACCTAAGGCTTCCCATGAAGTCACACCTCCTAAAATTTTCATCACCTCTCAATATCTTCAAGCCTGGATTCAACCTAACCTTTGAGGTACACTTAAGATCCACATTATAACATGATTTCTAGACAGAAGAACTTAATTGTCAACACAGCTCCTTAATAACAGGATCTTGAGCAATGCTCAGTCCAATGGATTTCTGTAAGGCAATTGATTCCAAACAGTAGTGTGTGGCATATCCTGCTTTGCATTAGGTTATATTCTGGAAATTTTGGGTGTTTTGGGTGTTGATTTTTGTCACAGCTCCTTAATAGCTGGATCTTGAGCAAGACTCAGTCCACTGGAGTCCTACAAGACAGACGATTCCAAAAGAAGTAATGTGTGGCGTATCCCACTTTGCATTATGTTATATTCTGGAAATTTGGGGTGCTTTGGGTTTTGCTTTCACATTAAGTATAAAGGAAAATTTCTTATAAACAGAAGGTGGATGGACAGATTATGATTTCTCACTATTAACTGAAAAAGCAGTGCCTCGAGATAACCCATAAGAAATTCATTAACCACATACAAACATTAGTCAGGAAATGGGCTTTGCAAACTTAGTTACTAAACAGCCTTATGTTCCCTCTCAGCACACAGGTATAGAAACAAAATAAATAAGCCAAAGAGATTTAAGTCTACTATTTTATCTATGAGTAAAGAAGGCTTTAATATAGTCTTTGCCCACTTCCACCTTGTCTCCCTAGAATTTCACCAGATACATTAACTTGCTAGCTGCCTGAGAAAAAGATAAGAACACTGCCTAAAGGAGCTAAACAAATAGTAAAGATTTAAACTAGTGAATAGAGGCTATTCATTAACCTTTAACACTGCTTTATGCTAAAAGAATCTTTATATACGTATTGTATTTTGTAACCTTTACTGTTTTTCTTAATCCCATTAAATGTCATGGGAAATGGCTTTTCTAATTAAAGATGTACCTACTCAATCTTTAGAAAAATAAGACTGTAAAAATCCTGTTCTGTATGCCTCACTGCAAAAAAGATAGTATAAAAAACAGCTACTAACAAGCAATAAACAGATATGCTTCTTCACTGTATGCCATGTGAGCATATTCTCAAGACCTCCTCTCAATCCACACCTATCGAAGGAGCCCTGACCCCGCTGCCTGGAGGGTAGGTCCCTGGCAGTTTTTACATTAATTATAGGGAAAATTTCTTAGAAACAGATGGTGGCTGGACAAACAGTGATTTCTTTGTATTAGCTGAAAAAATAGTGCCTTCAGACAAACACCATAAGAAATTCTCTAATCACTTATAAACATTATCAAAACACATGCAGTCCTTGCTTCCTCTTACATTTCTTTCCCAGAGCTTCACAGACGAAACTAACAAAGACATATGGGTTACAAAAGCCCTCTGTCTTCCCAGGAACAGATAAGGTGTTACAGCCCTCCCTTTAACACCTGCTTAACCTTCAGAAAATAACTTTACTGTCTCAAACTGTCTGGCTGTCTGTGTGTTTGTAGCTTCAAGGTTAGGCTCCACTGTCAAGTAAAAAATTATAAAAACAGCTATTGGAGAACAATAAAGTAGATGTGCTTTGTGAGTTCCTCTCCTGTGTGTATTCTCGCAACCTTGTTTCAATCCACACCTATCGATGTATCCCTGTCCCCTGTCCAGGGCTGGACACCGGCAGTCAATGGTTGACTTTATACTGCTAGAAAGACCAGGGAGCTCCATGTTTGAGATACAGTAGCTTAAAAGTGATGGAGTCTTCTTCATCCCGGCCCATGTGAAGGTAATTTTGCCATGAGATTGGCTAAAAATTGTAATGGACTTCACAAGAGACAGAAAGCCTTGCCATGTGACATCAGATTGTTGAGCATCTTTTGTTACCATGGAATTATCAAGAAGATCCTAAAGAAAACAGTCATAGTACTTTAAGTAACTAACATCAGCTCAGTAAACTCTAAAAGGAGAGAGCCTGGTATTATTGCTATAAATCATTTGAAATTGCATGCTACCCAAGGCATCAGTTTTTCTCTGGAATCATAAATAAAATGAAAGAGTACATATGTATCAGCTGAATGATACACAGAACTAAGGAACTAATAAGAAACTAATAACTAACTGAGCTAATAAGAAATGTATTAGTCTATGATCATGAAAATGATCACTCTAGTGGGTTGATGCTGCATCTTGGCAACCTAACTGGAAGAGGTAGGCCAGTAAGATACACAAAAGTTAAGTTCATAGATTATGAAAATGCGAAAATGCTTTAGGAAGAAGCAGATTTGTTTGAAAACCTTAGTTGAAACTTAGGCAAATAGGCAAAGTATTTAATCCTTATAAGCTACTAACTAGATTGTTGTGTTTATCATAAATTGAGGGTTAAATGAGAAGATTTCATGTAATGTTATTTTGTATAGTGCCTGATATGTAGTTGGTTGTCAATTAAAATAGAAATGGTTCTTACATTTCAGGAGTAAGTTATACACAGAGGTTTTATTATTCCTATTTCCAGTATTATTTAGTTTAATGCACCTATCAACCCAGAATTGGCTAGCATGAGTTCAGAGAAATTTTTCTAGCAACTAAGAAAACTGGTCTCATTCAGTAAACATGAAATATATTGCTCAGAGTAAAGACTTATAGAATACAGTTAGGTGTTAGGGTGTTTGAAATCATGCCATATTCAAGGGTTTAATTTAAATACTAATTCTCTTTGTAAACAAAGAGCACTATTAAATACCTCTTAAGAATGTAATTACACACACAGAGAGAAGCTATAGAGCTACACCCTACATTACCAAAAGTAATCATGGATTGTACCACACACTTGATGATTTTCTAGGTCAAATCTAAATAGAGGGCTTATTTCTTGAAACAAGTTCAATAAGCATTTATTTAAATAATTAGCAGAAATACAATCCTAAATAATTTTCTTTAAAATAAATATGAATTCATTGTCTAAAAACAATCACATAGGCACAAATACAAAGTGAAACATGGTATTTTATCAAAGCAGAGAGTCCCATTGTCAAAGCCAAGAGTCACAATATGGAACAAATTGGTTGTTCCATATTGAAGT
Source organism: Graphiurus murinus (assembly GCA_004027655.1). Taxonomy (NCBI): domain Eukaryota; kingdom Metazoa; phylum Chordata; class Mammalia; order Rodentia; family Gliridae; genus Graphiurus; species Graphiurus murinus. The sequence goes on along the minus strand of PVLC010000034.1, from coordinate 400,966 downwards.
CACAAGTGGTAAACTCTGCCCTAACTAGGTTTATCATAAATATCCATTGCTGGTGTCTAGAGCAAAGGAGAAGGTTTAATATCACAAAATAATAGCCTTCATACTTATCTCTAAGCCATGAAAGTTTACTTTTCCTGATATGGATCATTTTAAGTCACAATAACAACACCAACATTGTGTAAGTTCTACTAACAAATAGAGTACTACTTTTAACTAGAATGAACTGTGTCTGAGCAGTGCTAAGATATTTAATCTATCCCAAGCCACACATTTTTTCACATCATAAGATATTTTATTATAGTTTACAATTAATGGCTTGTCAGTTAATGCACAACACTTTTTTCTTGTAGGAGGATAAAATCATGGAACTTTAAATCATCACTATCTCTGACTTAATAAATTATTGTATATGCTCCAGGAGAAATGAAAACTATCTTTGCAGGCTCTAATTTGAAGTCAGACTTTTTTGCTTATGTCCGGACTTCAACATTTATTAGTTGGATAATTCTGGGAAAGTAATTTTTCTTCTCCATGTCTCATTTTCCACATCAATAAAATGGGCAGAGTAATAGTACTAATTTGAAATGGTTGTTATGAGATATAAATGAGTTAGTGCTATTAATCAATGCCTAGCACATAGCATTTTCAGTTAAGCTGGGCATGATGAGATATGTCTATAAATTTCAGTACTTGGAATCCTAAAACAGCAGGATTACGGGTTTGATACCAGCTTCAGCAACTTAGTGAGACTCTCAGAAACTTAGCAAGATTCTATTTCAAAATAAAGAAGGGCTGGAGATGTAGCTGGAAGATAGAATGTCCCTGAGTTCCATTCCCAGTAACCCCTATCAAACTATGTATATATTTTGTATATATCCTAGTTTGTGATACAGTCAGGAAACAGTGCCAAACTCATAATGAACATTTTATTCCTCTTGCTTCATAGTCATAAATGGTACAAAACATGTCTCCTTGCTCCAGTATTCAGATGTCTAAGTAATTAGAGTCTGGGATTGGAATTGAAAAAAGAAAAAAACAATACCTACCACACTGTCCAATATGTAGCCACAGTCAAGTCACACATGGCTATTTATATCTAAAGTAATTAAAATTAATTAAAATTTTAAATTCATTTTTGTGCCATATTAGTGTTCAATTTCAAGTGGCTAGTGGCTACCATGTGTTTGAAAGAACAGAGGTAAGGTATTTCCATCATCACAGAAGTTCTATTGATCAGAGATGGTCTACAGTCTCCTAAGCTATTTCCGACACAGTCTACCTCTCTCACTACTATGAATTAATAAAGATGTGATATATTTGCAGTTAGAATATACTAAATCATCACAGTTTATAAAAATATTTCAGTTGTAAAGAAAATTATTATTTTGTGATAATCAATCTTCTCCTTCACCCTAAACACCAGCAATCGATATTTATGATAAACTTATCCAGGCTAGAGTTTCTACTTGTGACTTCAACATAGAACAAAAAAATTTCAGTCAAGATGGGCTGGAACTCTTGACCATGGCAATGGGATTTTGTGCTTTGATTAAACACAAGGTTTCACTTTGCATTTGTGCTTATTTGGCATAGAAATAATTATTTTAGGCAATACCCTCATATTTATCTTACAGAAGAAAATCAGTCAATAAATTATTTCAACAAATACTTGCTTAACTTGTTTCAGGGAAAAAAAAATAAAACTCTCTACTTGACTTTCCTGAACTCAAAACACTGAGTCTATGTGGGTTATAAAAATAACACAATGAAATACTATGAAAATTGGGGTATTATACTTTTAAATGAGATAAAAGAAATGAAATAAAAGTTCAAATGAGGAGAGCATGACAGAGTTTTTCTAACTTGGTCTTTAAACTTTTTTACAGATTGTAGCTTTATTTTATACTCCAGCTCCTTCTTTTCCTCATTTCCATTCTTGATCTGCTTCTTCAAATTCCATATCAACAAAAATGTCCCATTACCTCAACGTTCCACTGAGGCACAGCTGTACCAACAGTAAGGTAGATTTGGACATCTCTTGAATAAAATCCCTTTACCAATGTCTACTTATTACTTATAATAATTTTGTTTTACAAAGTTTTTGTATTACCTTAAAACACTTATTCTATGTGTTTTGGAGAGTTTAAGCTAGATCATTGGAGAAAATACAGCAAAGATTGTATTGCAATAATATTGTCAGTTGTTGATAGAGTATCACATTTCAAGAATAATGGTGATGATCACCATGCTGAGTTTCAAAATTTCATAAACAGTTATTCTCTATTTGAACTTTCTTTAAAAAATAATAATCCCTACAATTTTCTAATTAAAAAGCCATAAGAGCTTCATTTGTCTAAAACTACTATTTACAAAAAATAGAGCAAAAGAATGGAATCAATCTACATTCTCACCGAGTGACACACAAAGTAATTAAATAAGTCACAACTTTCTTCAAAGGATTGCTTGTACTCACTGACAGTAGCTTTGTTGGCAGATTGCTTATTATCATGAACTCTGCTATTAGGTAATAAAGCAAATCCAAGAAAATACAACAAACTCAAGTATTTTTTCCTAGCTGTGTTTCTTAAGTGGGTAAGAGAGGATGATGGGGATGTTTTTTTCATGCCTACTTTGCTTATCCAGTCCTATTCTTATAAAGGAAAGGAATATCCATTTATAATTCAGAAGAACATAAAAAGAGGAGGGGTACTCCTGCCTCCTTGCTTCCACTCTCATGGGAGGACTGAGTTAGAAGTGATGGAGTAGCTGTGAGTAGGTGTCTCTCACTCCTTCTTTCTTGCAGAATAGAATGGCTTATTCTTGACACAAACAGATTTCTCTCCCTCTATCAGGCTGAAAAGGTCCTTCCATGTGAGGATGGGTAGTGTGGTCCACTTCTGCTTGCATTTCAGTTCCTGTGTACTTTTCCCAATTTAGCATTGTAAGACTTAACGTTGATATTTTGCGATTCATATTGTTATGATTAGATATATAATGTCCCTGAACAGCTCATCTGCATGTTCAGAAGTAATATAATTAAAACAGGATGGTTGTAAAATCATCAGTAGATATATCCATTGTAATGGATTTACTGGGTGGTATTTTTTTGGGGGGGAGGGTAGATGCATGGAGAGTGGCTGGAAAAGGTGCATCCCTAAAGTGTGGCCTTAGCATTTGTGCTTTTGTTTTGGAATCCCTTTCCTGGGCTTCTCTCTCTTGCTTCCAACCTCCATGATGTTAAAGCAGAACTTCTCTCTCTCTCTCTCTCTCTCTCTCTCTCTCTCTCTCTCTCTCTCTCTCTCTTTCCCTCTTTCACTCTCTATCTTTATCTCTATCTCTCTCTCTCCCTGTTTCCCAGCACCCTGCCCTGAGATCCATAGACCATGGCCTCACATGGACTGAACCCTAGATCCCCCAAGTTGAATGGCAAGTTGGTTATAGCAATGAGAATGTTGGCTGAGACAAACGTGATTGACTCATAATTCTTGAAGTAAGAAACTCAAAAAATGGCAGCAGTGTTTTATTTTCTCTCTCAAACTCCAGTATCCCACTGAACCAATGCCTATATAATCCATTCACCAAGAACTTGATTTCAGAGAAGTTACAAGAGGTAATTTGGGGGCATGCTATTTTTTTTCTCCATGAAAAGAAATTACCTGGGTCTCTTTGTCCTCAAAACCCCAAGTTCTAGATAGGAGGAATATAAAGCCCCAAGTGTTGGAATGGTTATATTGCATTAAAAGAGCATTGCTGTCAATTTAATATTTTTCCTTGCCTTAGTAGTAACAGTTGTTTGAGTTTATTCTTCAAAGTTTCCAGTGACCAGATGTCCCCTGCTTGTGCTCTCAGCTCTACTCAGTAACTGTTTTCTAGTCACAGATTACCATCTGCTCATGAATGACTATCTAATACTTTCTATCAAAAGCAGACTATCATTTTGTTCTTCCAGAATTACACCATCTGCCCTCCTATGTAGACATCCTGGAGGTTAGGCTGTTCTTAAGAAGTTGTCAATAATATTATAGTCCTGCTGGACTAACTTCAAAATCTGTGCACTGTTTTAATATCTACAGCTTCTTAAGAGCATCCTTAGAATAGCCAAAGCCTCCTAACAAGATCCATGTTCAGCCAGCCCATTCATTTCACTGTCTTCTAGTTTTTACAACAGAATTTCCTAATTTTTCAGATGTTGGACTTGGAGTCCAGGAGTGAATTTCACATAATAGATAACAACACAGGCCTTGGAGTCACAGTGCTTTACTTGCAATTCCATTTCTGCCACCTACTAAATCAATGATCCTCAAGAATAAATCCAATCTCTCTATGACTCAGTTTTTCCATTTATATTATGAAAACAAAACAGCTCCCACCATGTAGGATTGTTCAAAGGATGAAAATGTGCAGCTAATATGCCCTGAAAAGCAGTGTGTACCCAATATGGGTTTGTTCTTAACATTTTCTTGATCTTAGGGAAATTGTTATTGCCATAACTACACCCACTTACAGATTTGAATTACACATTTTTAACCTATCTTCAGACCAGTAGAGAAAAATATAGCAAATATCCTTTGGAACATCCCCTATAATTTTATTTTTAAAATTATGGTGTCACATTTACTTGAAGTATTTTTTAAAGGAAACAAGCCATTCGAAATTTAGTGGGAGATTTCATCTTTTTCCTCATCTTATTTCCCTCCTATGCCAGGGGCAATTGTTGTTAAACAGTCAGTGCATGACTTCCTATCCATGGATATTTTCACTAGTACATGTTATGTACAAAAACAATGCAGTGTTTGTATGTTTTAACCATTTTTATAACAACCAGTAAGTCAACTACATTGTTAAACTTGCTTTATTAACCAAACAGTAAAATCTGAGATATATTCATATTTGAAATATTTCACACATTTTATGAATTTTAGCCTTAGCATATTAGTTTTCATATAAATATGTTACAGTTCATCCATAACTGTATTGAATACTTAAGTTTTTTAAAACTTTTTAGTCTTGAAAAATAAAGTGCAGCAGTGAACATACATATCCATGTTTCACTGTAAAAACTATGCAGGAAAATGTTAAAAATAATAATAATAATTAGTTCATCTGCTTTTTCCCATGGTCTATATATTTACGGCTTTGCTAGATACCCTATGAAAATGAAATTAGCAGTGACTCTTCTTCCTGGGGTCAATAAGGCAATTTTACATTAACATTGGCCAGATCTGGTATTATCTGATATTTTGTAAATTGCCAGTCAGGTGGATAAAGATACAGTCCCTTAGTTATATTAATTGTGTTTTCCTGACTACTTGTGTGTTTGACCTTTTATATAGTTCATAGATTATAGTTTGTTTTTAAATTAACTGCCTTTTATAGAATAAACATTCAGATGTAGATTTTTTATTATTATTCCCATGTAGATTTTTTTATTATTATTTAGTAGTATGATCATTTTTATTATACACTAGGTATTCATATATGCACATTTGGTTCAGATATCATAATTTTTCCATTAATTTGTATCTTTGTTCCTGAGTCAATATCATAATATTTTAATTATTTTGCTGTGTAATAAAACTTAATACCTCATTTGACTGGATTCCTCTTCACTTTTCTTCATTATAATAGTTTGGCTATTTCTGAATGTTTATTCTTCAGTATTTATTTGAGGAACATCTAGACTACTCCCATGAACAATTCTTTTTGGGTTTGTATTGTAATTTGACTGAATATATAGGCTAATTTGGATGGAAATACTTTAAAAATGCTTTAATAAGATATGCAGCATATTAAGTAATGACAAAATTTTAAAACAAAATATGGTAAGTTCTCATGTTAGTCTTTAAATTTCACTTCTTAGGGAAATGGGAATAACCCCTAGCCAGAGTTAATAACTTAACTGCATGTATCTCATATGGAGCTTATTTTGTGCAATTTGTGCTGTGTGCTCCTTCATGTTTCAATGCTGAAATTATATTTTTATCGATGCAATTTCTCATAGATTTCAAAGCTGAGATCATGTAATTGCTCACACTGGCTTTGAACATTAAGTCTGCTTTTCTCCTTTTACTTTCTAAACTGGTCTCACCATTTATCGACTGTAATTGGTTGTTTACAAAGATAGCTGCAAGGATGCTTCTGATTGCAATAAGTAGAATTCTTTGAAAGGTGACTTTGTCACTCTTCACGTTAAAAAAAGTAAAACTGATTTCTCCAATCTTGGAGTCCAATCTGGCTTTATGGTTTGCTGTGACCAGAGTGATGTTGTACGTCTCCCAAAATTAGGCTTGAAGATACCTTGCAACTTCCATTCTCCTCCTCTTAGAACCTAGTACACTGATTGGGCACATTCTGCTAAAAGCTGAGATGATGTAGAGCTGAGCTGATTCATTCTGCCTGATTCCCCTATACATGCTGCCTATAAAATGTCACGTGAGTTTAACTACATGACTAGAATCAAGTGAGACCAGCACCATCCAGCTGAGCACTGCCCAGATTACCAGCTTACAGAATTGTGAGATAATAAGTCATTTTTAATTTAGACCACAAAATCAAATTTCCTCATGCTTAACCTCCATGAATGAAATGTATATCATTCTATTCCCAATGTTTATGTAATTGTATATACATAAACACTGGATTCTTCACTTTTGTGATATTTTACACATATATCTTGATTTTTATGTTCTCATTCAAGTACAGATTATAAAAAATCCTTCTCAATAGTGTTTTACAGATTATTTTTTAACTGATAGTTACATAAAGTGTCATGGTATGGATGTGCCAGGATCTCATGCCAATGGAAATTCACTATTATTTTTTGATACTATAAGCAGTGCTGCTTTGAATATTCTTGTACCTTTGCCTTTGTTTTCTGGTACATTTATTTTGAGGAAATAGATTCCAATAGTAGGTTAGCATCAAATTTATATATCTCAAGGTTCATTTCTTACAACTCGTTCTGTGGTTTATACTTCTTTATATTGAAGTCTCCATTTTAATTTGTTATGCAATTGGTGATTTATATTTAGTAATGTCTTCAGATAGAGATTAGAGCGATTTAGCCTCTGTGTTCTTACAGTCCACATTTCTCCTCCATGAGAAATGACAGGTAAATAGTATCTTGGCTGTCTCTTTAATTTAAGGTTTTATTTTCTTTATCCGACTAGTAAGTAGATATCATTTCATTGTCTCACATCTTGCTCTGTTACAGTTGAGAAGCTGATTCATAGCCACAGTTTCTGTCAGAAAGTAACATGATCATTATGTCTAGATACATAGCAAAGGTTGAGTTACTTTTCTATTTTATTCTTCCTACTCAAGAATATGATATATGTACTTTTGTCTTAATATGTCATGATATTTGAGATAATTTGAAGTGACTTTTTAAAAATTACAATATACAAATAAAAGTATAAAAAGTTACATTTACTTAGTTGCTCAATCATAAGATATAAAGAAAAACTTTAAAATAGTTGATCATTCCACTGTGAAAAGTATACTTACTGAAGAACAATATTTGCTTGTAATTCTTTAACAAGAGTGATATATATTCAAAATACTGTGTTCAAAACTACTTCGGTTATTTCTCTTACATCTTACTCAGTGTGAATATGTAATTTAACTGAAATCGCATCCCATTCTTCTCTATCATTATTATTTTTAGTATGTAAAATGTTAACATGGTTCTACTATATACCATTGTATTTCATTCAATGTGTGGAGCTTTTTGTTTGTTTGTTTGTTGTTGTTGTTGTTGTTTTCCGGTACTGGGGATTGTACTCAGGGGCATTCTACCTCCGAGCTATACCCCCAGCCCTATTTTTTATTCTTTATTTTGAAACCGAGTCTCACTAAGTTGCAGAGTGCCTCACTAGGTAGCTGAGGCTGGCCGCGAACCTGGATCCTCTGGTCTCAGTCTCCCGAATGCTGGGATTACAAGCATGTGCCACCACGCCCGGCTAACGTGTGGAGTTTTGAAGGTAAAACTTGCATATCACCACTATCCCTTGCTTGGGTTTAACTGAAAGCCACAGTTTTTTCCTTCGTCTTCACATAGATTCTCTTCCACTTCACACAATGGGGCTAAGGCGCCCACAGCTGGAGAACAACACCCTCTTTAAATACACTAAGGATGTGAAACCCATTATTTACTTATTCTCAAAGCTTTATTCATGCTTATGATTTTTGGAATTATACTGGTGGATATCCTTTTTTCTTTCTTGTAATTTTAATGTTCAATATAGGAAAATTGCATAGTATGGCAATAAAATGTCATTAAAGTTATTAGCTATCTTTCATGACAGCAACTTGGAGTTACTCTATAATACATCTTCATGGACTGCTTACATATTTTTCAATTTGCATTTTCCTCAAGGTTGAACATTTTTTAAGAGTTCTAACTGTTTAATTTAAATTTTAATGTTTCAAAGTACATGTAAAGAATAACTAAAAATAGAGTGTTCAGCTTGACCTGGTGTCATATACACATCTGTAATCCTAGTACTAGGGAGGCTGAGAGGAGAGCATTGCAGGATAGAGGTAAGCCTCAATAACTTAGTGAGACCTCCTGTTTCAAAAACAGAAAGTCAAAGGGGCTGGGGGTGTAACTCAGTGATAGAAATGCCTCATAGTTCATACCACAAAAACAACACAAAAGAGAGAGAGAGAAATATCAAAATTGACTCTATAAGTTTTCCAACTAAGCTAAGTATGTTTTGATATGGTGTGTGCATTTGGCTTCTCAGAATTTAGGGGGAAAAAACCTCCTTGAAAATACCAATGATTTTGCAGAAAACAAAATAAGGCTCTTATGGATCTAGATTTTTTTCATATACCTCAATTATAGTATGCTATAGGTACTGTATCAAATGTAAAAATATATGTTTATTGAAATTGTAAGTAGAAAAGCATTGATCAAGAATAGGACATAAAACACTTAAAATCACCACTATTATTATTACTTTGCTATTTTATCTACTTAGTCATGAATATGATTCTCTTGCTTTATAGGTGATCCACTAATGGAGATTCTATCATGTAAATTAACACTATTAAGTGGTTTCATTCTGTGTGTTCCCATTGTTCATGATTTTGCTAATAAATCCATTCTACTCTAAAGCTAAATGTGTTTCAAGAAAAAGGTTTCATATCACTGGCTGTTTCAATTATTTTACATAAATATTTATTAAATACCTAATATGTGTTAAATATTTAAAAGACATGCAATTAAACAAAAATCACATCTAAAATTCAAGGTTTTCAGAAGTGAAAAAACTGAATACTATGAGTCCTATCAATATGACAGATTAAATAACCTAATAATCCTCCTGGTCAAACACATTGAAACATGGTAGAAAATATTAAAAAAAAAAAACCTTTTTAAAATTTCTAACAAGGAAAGAAAGGGAAATTTCATAGGATCTGCAACAAAAAGCAAACTAAAACCAAATGTGATTTTAGCTATTGCTACAATAAGGAAGGAAATATTGGTTTTGTTTGCTAAGGGCCAAATTTTTAAAGCTCATGTGCAAAGATGTGTGTTTGTATGAAGTTGGAAGATAGAATAAAACTACATACAGAAACTGACATGTCAAAGGGCTACATCTTCAATGAAAGACTAGAGGAGCACAGGAAAACTCATCCTCTGGTACTGGAGAATGATACATTATTTGAAATAAGGCATGTGCCACAAAGATTCAGGACTAAGCACATTTATTTTGGGATATGCTGTAGGTGCACAAAAATCATCTTCAGAGTTTATATCTACAGCTATATATCTTCTGTGGACTGAGAGTTTAAATTTAGACTACTTGACTTTTATAGAATATGAAGAAAAAAGCCTAATGGTATAAGTTATTTAGGAATGAAATAATACCTGTTTGGTTCATTACAAGCAATTGTGAAACTACTTTGTCATGTCTTCAAACCAGGATACATGTTATGCCACAGTACAATTGTTGCTGAAGTAAAAGTTCAAAATAAATTATAAGAGTCTAAAACATGTAAACACCATGCTTCATTACTTCATTTAAAGTAATAAAGTCAATAATAAAAGAATTAGACTACTCAGGGTCCCAAAGGATGTAAAGTGGTACATTCAAATTTTAGTGATTCAAGAAAAATTTGTTTGTGAAGGGATTGGTAGAAAGAAGTAGATCACTTGTAGAATACAGGTGAATTTCTCTTTCCCTGTAGCAAGTTCAGAGTTGAATTCTGACATGGTGCTGAGAGTGGGAGATTATTGGAAATGGAAGTAGGGAGAAGCATTTTAAACATGCCTTCTTTAGTGATATAGCTACTTTTTAAAACAGTTACAAAATGCATAAACCGATTTTTAAAAGGCAAGCAGGGAAATAAATACCCTGATCATATTCCTCTACCTCTCTTCCTTTAGTTATTCCAACCCACTTGTCAGACAGAAGTGGGTCTGATTGACTTGTCTGATTGACTTGTCAATCAGAAACAAGCAAAGAGAGGCAACTTTTCAGGTAATTCATGCTGGTCAATTTCCAAAAGTGTAGAGCACAGGGAAGAAGAAAATTGATCTGCAAGGGAAACAGAAGTGCATTGCAATGACTTGCAAAGAAATATGAATAATAGACTGAACATATAGAACCCCCAAAAATGGTGTACTTAAAATAAACAACACACACATATAAATATGTGTGTATGCTATGTATATATAATATATGCATATATTATATGTATGAAAATAACCATAAGGAAATTTCAGATTTAAAATATGTCCTCTGTCATTAAAAGCTCAATACATAGAATGAATTCAATGAAGTTTTAGGAAAGAGAAAAGTTTACAAGAAATAGAATACTGAAAAGCTAGAAAGATAATGCATCATCTTCAGCTCTCTAGAGAAAGAGTCTGAGCCATAGCTTATTTATACCTTTTATTTAGGGATATAATTCCAAAGTGCATAAATAAGAAAAGAGGGAGAGAAAGCTGAGGCAAAGAAAAAGGTAAAATTGATTCAATTTAATGCCTTGATAAATTAGCTATACCTTCAGAAAAAAAAAAAAAGAATGGAATTATCAGCAACATAAGCATCTGTGGACAGAAGATATAAAACCTGTGTGCTTTAGAAAAATCTTTCAGGGGAGTGAAGAATCTTTCTGTGTGTCCCTTCTTCTCATCCATCAAAAGTGACTCTAAGAAGCATTAAGATTCCCAGTGTTCTTACATGGATCCACTGGACAGACATAGAGGAAACATGCCCCAGGCCCTATTACCCATAAAGAGGTGGTTCATTAGAGGTCAGGTCCAGAATCAGGTCTAGTTTTGAGGAAATTATGCAATGGGCACAGGAACCAGGTCTCTCCCTGATCAAGCCACCAAAGGCCCAGGAGACAGATTTTTTAATCAAGTCAAGGGAAGTTTATAGGTTAGGAATAATACAGATGAAGAAAAGAAAATTATGAAAATCCTAAAAGTAAAGATTAGAGAAAATCATAAATAGATAATACTTGAAGGAAAAGATACTGATTATGTCTCAAAATTAATAAAATATATGAATCACCAGATTTAGGAAGTAAGAATAGAAAATAATGTTATCTAAGACACCATTTTTCAAAGCTATTGACAAGAGATTTTTAAGAGCTATCAGGTAAAAATCTTATCTACTCTAAGAAAAACAGACAAAATGCACAGGAAGCAAGGAAAATCACTCAGGATTACTTCAAGAAAATGTTAAAAGGAAGGAACACACAAAGAAGACACTGTGCAAGAAATAGTAGTAATAAAAATTATAAACATATGAGTATAATATAATTATGCAAAACTATAATAACAATAATGACTTGAATAATATAAAAGTAACCTTGATGTAAACTATTAGTAAAAAATAAGTTGTATGACAGTTACTAGCATTTATATAAAGAAATATTCTGTTATTTTCAAGAAGAGATTCAGGTACTATATTTATTTTAAGTCAATTATACATATCAGAAATATGAGAGTATCTAAAAGAATTAGAAAGACTTCCTAATCAATATATTAAAAAAGAAGAAAGACATATTTGAAAAAGATGGAGACAAAATAAAAGCATAAAAGTGGGATTAAAAACATACAAAAACATAACTTGACAAAAAAACAAATATATAGATAATTAGAATAAGTATAAATGGACTAGATTTTCTGTACGAATGATGTTTTATGCACTTATGGGAAATGTGTACAAATCCAATATCTTAAATGGAAAGAAAATTTGAAGGTAAAATAAAAAATAGTCAGAATCCAATTTAGAAAAACTATAGTTAATATGGAAGCAAAAAGCATTACCAAGAAAATAAAGTAACCAAATAATTTTATAAATGAAATTCAAAAAGTTATAAAAATCTCAAATTGTATTTATCTAATAGTATAATCTTTGAAATACATAAACCAAAAATTGACTTTCAAAGATTTTTAAAGCAACATTAGCTGAATATTATAAGATTTCTTAAATCCCTCAACAATTATTTAGAGATCAAACAATATTTTGAAATATAGAAAGCTGATCATGATGATGCACACCTGTATCGCCAGTACTTGGAAGACTGAGACAGGACTATCACAAGTTCAAGGCCAGCTTCAGCAACTTAGCAGGATCCTTGGCAACTTAATGAGACCCTGTTTAAAAATTAAAAAATGAAAAGAACTGAGGCATAGTTTGGAAGTAGAATGTCCCTGAGGTTCAATTCCTAGTACAAAAAATTTATAAATAGATAAGTATATATATATATGTAGAAAAATGTGTGTGTATATATATATATACACACACATTTTATATATATATATATATATATATATATATATATATAGAGAGAGAGAGAGAGAGAGAGAGAGAGAGAGAGAGAGAGAGAGAGAATATTTAATATAAATAAAAACTTGACCTCAGGGATATATAAGCTCCAGAATGTAGAAAAAGAAACATTCAGAAAACAGAGAAGGAAGAAAGATTATATTTTAGAATGAAATATTAAAGATAGAAATCATATAATAATGAGGGAAAATATAAATAAAATTATTTTAAATAATAAATTACATAGAGGAACTGCTATCAAGAATAATAAAAAATTATGTAGCACAAATGAACAATATTAGAAACAAAAAATCATTATAAATATGTGCATGATAGACATTTAAAATAAATTACAAGTATATTATAAACAATATCATACCAATAAAAAACAGAGGGTTTAGGTAAAATGAACATATTTCTAGTAAAGCTATTCACTCCATGATGCCAACTAACTTCATTTCTCTTCAATGTATTAGTATCAATGTTAGCCAAAAAGATAAAATATCAAGTGAAATAAAATTTTAAAGTTTAGGAAGAAAAACTGATATTATTGCTATTTATGGATGATTCTGTTTATTCAAGGAAGAGCACATCATAGATAAAATATCAATGTAAAAATTGACACAGTTTCTGAACAACAGTAGCAAACTTTTGGAAATATTATTTTTACATATCCCCAGTAAAATATGAATCAAAATAGTAAAGAACTTAAGAGTAATTATCCCAAACTCTTAGTAACTGAAAGAAAAATTTAAAAGTTGCATGGAGAAATGAACTCTAATCAGAAAAAGACTCTGTATCATAAATTCTTCCCAATTCAATTTTTAATTACATGCATGTATTAAATTTAATATGCACATTTGACTTAAAAATAAATTGAATAAGAAAAAATTTCTCTTTTTTTTCTTTTGGTTCTAGAGCCTAAACCCAAGGCTTGGCATATGCCTAGCATACACAGTGAGCAACACCCAAGCTACAGAATGTACAGTTTTAAGATACACAGTTTTCTTCAATATTCATATTTAAGATAAAGAATAACAAAAGTCATCTTATGGAATCCCAGTACAAAAAGCTTGACAACCTGTTTATTTGTTTAGCACAAAAAGGTGTTCACAATAGTCATTAGGAAGCTATAGACCTGGATAGTTAAGATGAAGACAAAAGAGCAGAATGAATCATGCAATTATTCCTTGGTATCAATGCAAGGAAAGACAACCAGAATATAATTCCAAAAACGTAATTAGGTATATGTGGAAATGAGACAAAGAATTGAGATGACACTGAAGACAGACGAAGCAAAACCAATTTAATCAATGATAAAAAAATTATAAGAAAAGTAAAACTGACTCTGTATCCAAACACAAAATGAAGTAGATAAATAAGAATGTAAGTGTGAAAGCTAAAACCTTAGACACAAATATAGTATATGATCACTAAGACTTCATAAGAATTTCTTAAACAAAATTCTGAGCATAAAGAAAATATAATTATATTTAGGTGCATTAAAATTAAGAGCTTTTTATGCAAAGACATCATAAAGTAAAAATATAAGCCACAACCTGGGAGAAGAAATTTACAGTATGCATAAAAATGATTCAGTTTCCAGCATGTACAAGCCATTCCCACAAATCAAGTAGAAAAAGATAATCAACACATCTCAAAAAGGTGTAAAAGGAAAGAAAAAAGCACCCATAAGAAGGGAAAATAATGCAGACTCATTTATACAAATGTTTACTTGACATATCCATTTAGATGTGTTAAACCTACCCCTCCCAAAATCTGCCCTGTCTGCCCTCATTTACTTTAGCTATTGCAATTTCACCCTTCCAGCTACTCAAATCATGAGTGTGGGAGTCATTCTTGACTCCTTTATTTTCCTCATTGTACATCTGACCTATGAACACATACTGTCTACTGTGCCTTCAAAAGGTATCTAGTTGGGCTGGGGGTATAAATGGTACAGTGTTAGCCTAACAGGCACCAGGATCTAGGGCTTATTCCTCCCCCAAAAAGTTTGTCTAGCATCAGCATCAGATCTCCCATCATCACTTTCCCTGATACCACCCTGCTCAAGGAAGCTACCCTCATGTCTTACCTACCTTCATGGTCTCTACACCTTCCTTCTTGCTCCTTCAGTCCATGAGTCACATAGCAACCAGATCATCCTTCCTAAAGCAGGTAATTCAGGGCAGATTATTCTTCTGCTCAAATCTCACAATGGCTTCTCATCTCTTTCAGAGTAAGAACCAACATTTTTCTAATGATCTCCTTGATCTGCTCCCCTATTAAGAGTCTAATGTTTTTGCTAGCTACTTTCTTGATTTGCTCCATTCCAGTCCACCCGTACTGATATCTTTGCTCATTCTAAAATGCATCAGATACAATACTGCAATCAGGACTTTGCCCTCAGCCTAAAACTGTGTTGTTTTAGTTATCCACAAATTATATTTTATTGTGTGCATCAAATCTTTCCTTAACAGAGTAATTTAAATTTAAACTCCTCTATTTACATTCTTTCTTAGGAATTTTCCAAAAGATCCTTTCTGCTTACAAGAGCACTTTTTTTTTCAAGACAGTAGAAAGACCTGGATCTGGATTAAAAGATTCTCTGAGGTAATAAGTAGAGAAAATGTCCACCATGATAGTATAAGAATAAGAAAAATTCTAAATCAGGCAAGCAAGACAACAGAGGATTCTACAGAATGATCCCTAAATATGGTTGAACAGACTGAGAGTATAATTACACATTATAATAATTGCCTCTTCCTTAAATCATAACGAAATTAAAACTAAACAAATAGAAAATGTAGAAAAATTCACTTATGGGAAAACAAATTGCATATCTCAGCAATATATAGTATTTAGATATTCATAATTAGCTAGAGCGTGAACATTGACTTAGCCAAAACTAGGGTGAAACAAAATTAGGAAGATGGTTGGATGTGCATATGAGAAGTATAGGTGGATGTGAGAGTCCATACTCAAAGTATGAGGTATATTATGAAAGACAAATCTTACTCAATAAGAGCTTAACAAGTACTATATAATAAAACTTAAAAATAACAAATATAAGAAATATTAGAAATATAGTGGCACATGCTAGAAATAAAACTAAAATGTGAGTACTTCTGTGGAGCAGAAATTAGTCTTCAAAATAAGTAAACATGGCACTAATTTTATGTCTTTAGAAGTTTTGTAAAAGTATTTGAACTTTAAAATCAGTTCATAAATGATTTGAAAAATAAGAATTAAATATTTTTATTGTCATGACTTTTTAAACATACTTTTATGGGTACATGGTAGTCATACCTCACAATGAGATATAGAATGTTAGGAACACACAAGCACACAGCCCTTGCATGTTTTCCTACCCTTCCCCACACATGTCATTGAGATTGGAATTAATAATTTCATACATGTACATAGCACTATTTGAACTTTTCACCACGTCTCCCCACTCCTCTAAATCTCCTCCATCACTGCACTGAATTCTCTCCTCCTTTATATGAGATCCCTTTTGTTACTCAATTTCTCTCTAACTTCCACATATGAGATAAAACATAATATAATTAAGTATTTTTAAAAGAATACAAAATAATACATTTAACAAAATAACTTGGAACATGTGTATGTGTGTGTATGTATGTGTGTGTGTGTGTGTGTGTGTGTGTGTGTGTTGCATAGTCAGGCAAAATATTGACTATAAATTGTTTTGAAGGTTCAACATCATTGGTTTGGTAACCAGAAAATATTTTGTTGATAAAAACATCATGATTACTTATCAGGCTGTCCCAAAATTATCTTTTAAGTGGTTGACACTTCTGAACTGTCCTAATAAAGATTGTTTCAAAATTAAATGAGATGAACACCCATAAATGCACAATGCTGTCAACAGAAAAAATAACACATAAAATCAGATATGCAAAATAGAATTCTTGGGTTTACTCTTGCACCTGAGATCACTTGACTTTATCTAAGTTAACCTGCATCCACACATACCCACAGACTTTTATAGTGCCATTCCTCATATGTATCTTTTTGGACTTTATCCCCCCAATATTTTCATCCTTTCTTTCTCTCTTTAATGCTTGTGAACTCTGATTACATGATCAGAAATACAATACCTCCCCATCAGTGTAAAAGTACAATCCTTTCTTTTCCCAGCTTCTCTAATTGGAAGAGTAAAGCACATTCACAGGCTTCATGAAGATATGACTAAACAGAGCAGAAGAGGGATCCAAAATGAGGAATGTTGACTTTCTTTTATAGGCAACAGTTATTCTACTGTGCACAGAGTTGCATTTCAAGAAAATAACTAGACAGACTGTGATGGAAGTTTTGATGGGGCATGACTGCAGTCAGGAGGTGGGTTAGAAGTATATGGAAACGGTTCAGGGATAAGCCTCAACTGTGTGTTGGCACTAAGCATGCAAAGAGAATCAAGATCTGAGAGATATTACAAAGAGAGAAATGACAGTTAAGAATTCTCTCAGGGTTTTGGTTAGTAAAATTCTCTTCTTGGTAGGATTATTGCAAAAAGAAAGAAAGAAAACCATCTACTGAAAGCCTTTGTAAAAGGTTAATACATATTTCTACTAGTGTTATTTAATTAAACATATGCATTACATAGTACTAATACACATGAAGAGTATTAAATTAGTGCACTTTCCATTAGTATAATAAAATGCTTAAGACTGGATAATTTAAAAGAAAAGGGATTTATTTTTCACATAGTTTTGGAGATTGAAAACCCAAATAACACAGCACAGTCCCTGGGAAGAACACTACATCACCTCTTAGCAAACACATCAGTGTGTGCTTGAGAAGGAGAGACCCTTTCATACTGGAAGCCAAGGAAGCTGGGGAATGATGAGACTTGTTTGTTTGCGTTTATAACAACCTGCTTGCAAGAATTAGCTTAGGGTCCCAAGAGAACTACCTTGGTCCTTCCAGGGGCCAGCTCCAAAAGACCAAAGGACCTCAAACAGGACCCACTTCTTAAAGGTTCCACCACTTTAAACACTGCCATACTGTGGCCAAAGCTCCCAATATGTGAAACCTTGGGGGCTCAAACCATATCCCTATCACAGCAAATATTAATCTTTTAATTGGAATGTTTTTCTTATCAATGAAGTGATGAAAATATCAAAAAACCCATCTGAGACTCTGTCCCTTTTAAATACATAAGCAACCCATAGTTTTCCTCTCAAGTCAAAGTGTGAGAGCAAGCTCTGCATTGGAAACTTCCCACTCTGCCTCTACTTAATACAATGTTCCAAGTGAAGAAGAATAAGCACTGTATTGGGGAACACAAGAAAGTGGTCTAAATCTTTACTATATCCCTGGCTACCTATTTGATTAAAAGAAATTCAGTTAAGCTAGTTGGGAGTTCATTTCTTAAACTCCCTAAGGAAAAAGAAACCCTGCATTCCAAAGTTTTGAGAGAGTTGAAAAGAAGGGGGAAATTCCAAGTCAGAAGGATATTCTTTTCCCCCTTTATGAGTCCTTTTGTTCATAGAAGATGCTTTGAATGATTTTTTTTATCAAATTGCCAAACCAAAATTCACAAGTGTAAAAATGTTGGATTAATTACAAAATAATGATCTGAATTTAATAAAGATGATAGTAGTTTTGTACTTTTTTATTATTCTCTTAGACTAAAAGTACACTCCTACATATACTCCTAATATTTGCTTGATTATTCCTAAGGTAAAAATCATTTCAACTCTTTGGTCTTCCCAGTTGCCTTTAGGAAGTCTATTCTTTTTCCTTCTTGATATGAAAACCAAAACTGTGTGTAGATTTCAAGAGCAAAAGAGTAGCTTTATCTCATTTTATTACTTTTTCTGAGGATATTCCAGAAAGGGTTATTCTTTTATCCAGAAATAATATCCTGGGCTAATAGGGATTGAAAGAATCTTTTCTTGGGTCATGTCCACCACTTAGAAGTCTTAATTTCGTCTGTCTGGTCTGAATTATTTTTGACTAAAAGTAAAACTTTATGCCTGCCTGCTCTCAAGTTCCCCTGCTCAGGCTCTTAGCATTCTTATGTCCTCCTGAGCAATTGCTAAGGTTTATTCCCATTAGCGTGGCACTTCTCAACCCAGGAGGCCATGCTTTCATCGGTAAACTTGATCATCTCATTAACTGCTCTTTCTTCCAAATCTTTTATATTACAAGATTGTTAAAGAAGTGTACGGAGCCCTAGCATTGATCCCTGGAGAATACAATTCTTAATCACTCGCAAGTTAGAGGAGGAAAAAAATTTTCTTAAACTTGTCCTTGCCTTTAAAAGATAGTTGCAGCTAAATGTCCAATGATTCTCCCAATTACACAATAGCTGTGTTTATAATATGAATGCGTATTGAACATACAAATCCTAGCCAGATAAGATTGTGGCATCTAGGTAAAAACAAAGAACAAATCATCAGGTGTCAGAAGCCAGACTCTACCAGAGCAATTGCCAATACATGAGAAATATATACTGCATTTCTTATCCAGAGAGCTTCTCAATGGACTCACAGTAGCAATACAAGTTCTCCAAGTCTGTTTCTTCATCTATAAAGCAAAATGTATAATATCTTCTACTACCATTTGAATATGTTCCAAAAATCAATTGCTGAAATTTGATGGCCAACATGATAGTATTAAGAAGTAGGGCAAAAGCCAGGTGTAGTGGTTCACACCTGTTATCCAAGTACCTGGGAGGCTGAAACAGGAGGATTGAAAGTTGGAGGCCAGTACACAATAAATTACTGAAACTCTGTTTCAAAATAAAATTTAAAAATAGGGCTAGAGGTGTAGCTCAGATGTGGTATATCCCTGAGTTCAATCCCCAGTGCCAGAGGGAAAGAGAATGTGGGGCCTTCAAGAGGTGATTGGCCAGCTGGGCGTGGTGGTGCTTGTAATCCCAGCATTCCGGAGGCTGAGACCGGAGGATCCTGGTTTGCAGCCAGCCTCAGCTACCTAGTGAGGCACTTCGCAACTTAGTGAGACTCGGTTTCAAAATAAAGAATAAAAAAATAGGGGGCTGGGTATAGCTCAGAGGTAGAATGCCCTTGAGTTCAATCCCCAGTACCGCAAAAAAAAAAAAAAAAAAGAAAAAAAAAAAAAGAGGTGATTGGCCACAGGTCTTCTCCCTTGTAAATAAAAGTAAGGCTCTTGTAAAAGCCACTTCACATGTTTTTAAACTTTCTCTAGTCCTTCCCATTCCTCCCTGGTTACTTCTTTCTGGAGGATGCAGTCTTCACCAGAAATTTAAATTAATAGTGCCTTGATTTTAGACTCCCAACCTCCAGAATTGTGAGAAATGAATTTCTGTTCTTTATAAATTACTCAGACTAATGTATTTTATTATAGCCTCACAAACAGAGTAAGAAACTCACCTGAAAGATAATTGTAAAGATGCCAACACATAGGTCTCCTATATGGTAGGCTCTCAACAACTGTATTAAATGGACAAAACAATGGCATGCAAGAGACATGGACAAAGAACCACTTTGCCAGTCTAATCCATGAGGAAGAGTATGTTTCTCTTTCTTATTAATCTATATAACTACATAGATAGATTCACTTATCTTGAATAAATTCTTGCAAAAAGGAAAACTGATCTATAAATAGAGGCTCAGAATACAAACCTATGCTAACTTTTTTTTCTTAGCAGAATCTGTTTTTGTGGAGGTTCCAACTCAGAGTTTTATGAACACTATTTGAGTGATTCCAGTGTTGATGTTCACTTTGAAATGCATTTGTTACTATGGAAACAATATGATTTTTGAAGAAGAAAAGGCTTAATGATACTCATACATACACTGAAAATTGAAAATGCATGCAATATCTCTAAACACCTTATATATGTAAAAAAAAAAAAAAAAAACATAGAGAAGGCTTTGGATATTCCATCATGAAAATATATATATATATATATATATAAATATTAAGAGATTAACAAACAACTGAAGACAACAGACTTGAATTCAAAGGTTACCGCTTTCTTGTGCCCCTCTCCCAGTATAACTGATCAGAAATCATTGTTCTATCTTTGGTGATATTATTAGCACATAAATAATAATTCAAACCTAGCATCGGTTGTAGATATTTGTGGTTATGAGTGCTTCCCTCAATAGATTGTTACATTGCAAAGGTTCCAAATAATTTACACATTTTTTCTATATTCTATGAGGTTCCAAACAAACGATATAAACAAAATTATGCGTTTAATTACTGCTACTTGAATTATCATATGTATATATAGCCATTTTTCAAAATTATCATTATATTAGTTCCCATTAAGCTTTTGTTTCATTCAGTGTATAAAAGTTTATTGGACTGTCTTTAATTCATTTTTTCTAAAAACATTTTGCATTTACTCTTTTAAATATCAACTTTATTGAAGTATAATTTACATACACAATATTAACTCCTGTTTGGATGTACAGTTTTGGGAATTTTGACAAATATTTATAGTCATAACCACCAAAATCAAGATACAGTATACACTTTGAAATAAAATTAAATGGTGGTGTTTCTGTTTGATTAACTGTTGAGTTGGTTGGTTTAGCACCTTTGAACTAATATATATGTATTTTAGAAACAATTTTTCCACTTTAATAAAAAGAGACAACTAGAATTTTAAGTACTACTGCATGAATAGATGAATAGATATACCATCTTAATGGTTGAAAAGACTTCCTATTTTTATATTAAGCTTTCCAAAATGGTTCTACCAGTTAAATGCAGGGACAATTTTTTCTGTACCACCCCTATATACTGAGACTATGATAAAATATCTTACAACTTATATATCTTTATTTTAAAATTATCTTCATATTTCTACGTAGAAATCATGGAGTCAGTTTAAAAAGCATAGTTTTATTTTTCTTATTGCAATTTGTATCTTTTGCTTTATATTTTAGATCATGTATCTACCCAGAACCTCTCATCAATGCTGAAATGGAGCTACAAAAGCAAGTGTCTCTACCTATTTCTCATATAAGGAGAAATTCAGTCATTCTTTCATTATTAAGTATATTAGCTACAGTATTTCATAGGTACTGTTTATCACATGAAGAAACTATATCCCTAATTTTCTGAGAGTTTTAACATGTGTGGATGTAGGACTTTATCAGAAGCTTTCTCTGTGCCCACTAAGACTATATCTCTCTATCTGTGCGTCTATCATCTAACTAATATATCTAGACATGTTTATGCACATAAAAATATATATTTTCTGGTTAATCAATATGTGAGTTATTTTGATTAATATTCAAAAGTTGAAAGAATCTTACATTTCTGAAATAAACTTGACCTGGTCATGCTATTATATTTTATGGAAATACCTGAGTTTTAGTAGCACGTGTTAGTAAGCTTTCCAATAAAAATGTTTGTATAATTAATTTAGAAAAAAAATTGGGAGGGGGGCTCATGGTTTTGGAGATTTAAATCCATGATGGATTTTCTGCGTTACTTTTAACATGGTGGGAGCACACTGGCAGTGCAAAATTTCGTGTCTGACCAGGATACTCAAGAAAGGAAAAGGAAGATAATCAAATACCTCCAACTAGAATTTATATCTAAATTTTCCACCACCACCGCCCTACCCCCAATGCTTCCAAGCAGAGGTAAATATTGTTTCAGTCAGCATTATTGCCACTGTAACCCAAAACACCTGATCACACAAAGGAAAGAGAGAAAGATTTATTTGCTCACAGTTCTGGAGATTTCAAGGGTTCAGGTTACTTCAAAGGAGCTCATGGAGTGGCAGCAGGAAGCACAGAGAAGCATGAGCAGAGCTTCTCTCACATTTTGAAGGTGGGAAGCAAGAGAGTTGGCAAGGGGATTCAAAGACTCAAGCATAATCTCCAAGGGAACACCCCCATGGCCCACTTCCTCCATCCACATCCAACTACCTTGGTTATCACCCAGTAAGTCCATTACAATAGATATAGCCATTGTTGAGATTACAACTCTCATGTCTTGATTATATCAACTCTGAATATTAATATAAGAGCTCTTTAGGGGACATTATATCTCTTAACCATAACAAATCTATTAACAAATGGACCTTTGGGAAACATTCCATATTCAAACTACAGCACTACTAATACCTTAAGCTATATTGGTGAGTAGTGGTTTTGTTTGTTCATTATGTTTTGTTTTTGATAATTGTCTGTTTTTTACATATGGCTAACTCTTGGTCTCATTAAATAAATTAAGAATTGTTTCCTCCTCTATATTTTGAGAAAGTTTTTATAGATTTAGCATTATTTTTTTCTATGAAAGATTATTTATTTGAAGCCGGGCGTGGTGGCGCATGCTTGTAATCCCAGCATTTGGGAGGCTGAGACCGGAGGATCCGGGTTCGCGGCCAGCCTCAGCTACCTAGTGAGGCACTCTGCAACTTAGTGAGACTTGGTTTCAAAATAAAGAATAAAAAATAGGGCTGGGGGCGTAGCTCGGAGGTAGAATGCCCCTGAGTTCAATCCCCAGGACCGCAAAAAAAAAAAAAAAAAAAAAAAAAGATTATTTATTTGAACCACCTTATTTTCTTTTTAATGTAATGCTTTCAATGCTATAAATTTCCCTCAGAATTGCTTTAGCTATATTTTATGATTTTTATATATTGTCTTTTCATTTTCATTTAATGTAGTTTACAATAATACAAGTGATGTCTTATTTGACTCTATTATTAAGAAACATGAGACAAGTATAGGGTGCATACCTGTAACACCAGTACTTGGGAGGCTTATAGAGGAGGATTACAGGTCCAAGACCAACTTCATAAACTTAGAGAGACTCTTAGCAACTTAGTGAGATGCTATTTCAAAATAAAAAGTAAAAGGTTTGATGATATAGCTTGGAGGTAGAATACCTCTATGTTCAATTCTTAGTACCAAAAGAAGAAGGAAGAGGAAAAGGAGGAAGATTAATTTCTTAATAGATGCCTCTTTCTGATTTCTAGTTTCACTATTTGTATTCAAGAAGCATACTTAGCATATTTTCAATTATTTTACAGTTTTAGAAGTTTTCTTTACACCCTATAGTATAATTTATACAGAGAATGTTAAATGTGCACTTGAAAAGACTATCATCTCTTTTTTTAGTGTTCTATAATATTTCAAACTCTTTGAATTAAACGAAAGCACTGAAAAAATTCTCAATACATGTACTTATTTGCTTTAGTCTATTTGTTTTATCATTACTCAGAAAGAAAAAAGCCAAATTTCTAAATATAAATATATACTTATCCATTTCTTATTTAATTTCTATGTTTTTGTGTTATATATTTTGAAATTATGCTTTAAGTACACTTTTTTTAGGATTTCTAGGTTGTCTGTACACATTGACTCCTATATTATCTAATGCCCTACTTTGTTATTGGTAATTATCTTTGTTATGAACTCTACTTTGATATAAATACAAGCTCCTGAAGTTTTTTAAGCAATATTTGTATGAAAACTCTGTTTTGTCCATTCTATAATCAATTCCTTGGTATATAAGATAAATTTGTTTCAGATAGTATATAGTTGAGTCTTATACTTTTATATACTTTTATTGGTGCATTATAATCTCACATCATAATGTAGTTCTCAGTGATAGTGACCTACATGCACACAGTACTCGGTGAGCTTTCCCCTGGCTCCGCTCCCCACTCCTCCCCCTTCCCCACACAGGATATTGAGATTGACATTGTTATCCTCACATATGTATACAATGTCAATGGAAGTGTTTCCTTCATTAATTGACCATCTCCCTGGCTCCACTGGAGTATTTCCCCCAGTATCTGAAGCCCTTCCGATAATTACTCTCAATTACTCTCTGGTTTCTAAAAATGAGATAAAATATATGACTCTTCACTTTATGTAACTGGCTAATCTTATTTAACATAATATTCTCCAGGTCCATCCACTTTGTGACAAATGAAATAATTCTATTCTTCTTTATTGCTGAGTAGAATCTCATTTTTCAGGTTAGAGCTTGTTTGTCTTAAATTTTCCTAGTAGCAATGAGTTTTTGTATCTTGGGATAAGATTTCCATCTCTGCCACAGAGACGAATGTTATTTCTATTCTTCCCCAAGAAGCAAAACATCCTTGCCTCATGTGTTGGAGCATGTACAACTCTCCCTTAGTGGCCTACAGCTTTTAATTATATGATAAGAAGGAGTTAGAGAATAGGTGGAACTCTATGCCTGCTTCATAGAAAAGAGTTCTCTGCACTCTGTCACCAATATTTAATGTAATTTCTGCTGAAGGTCTCAGGGTAGAGTGTAAAAATGATTATTCCCTTTATTTCTACTATTCCAAACCAACACCAGCCCATTCTTGGTCTTTAAGAACTTCTTAAAAGTTTAGTTTATCCTGCCTAACAACTTGTATGGTGACCACACCCTTCTTCTGTTCTTTGGCAAAGGTGGGGGCCTTTGTGGATCTGTCTTTCCTAGGAGTTCCTCTTTGTACTTCAGTTTCCTTACAACTTTGATTCTCTGATGGGCTGAAGAAAATTGACTTTGTAGAAAACCATATTTTTCTTCTTGTGAGAAAAATGTTTGCAGCTTTCTATATTTTGATGTGGAAGTGGAAGTCTCAACAAAACATTTTAAAAATTAACAATGTTATCAGAAGTAAAAATAGAAATTAATAACTCAAAAAATAACTATTGAGTTTTTAAATTAAAAAGTAATGAACATGGAAAAATAAAATATGACTGAGAAGAGGAGCATTTTAAAAACTCATATTGATATTCCAATTGTCTAGAAAACAGCCATCAGTGAAATAAATAAAACATTAGGTAGAAAGAAGGCATAAAATATATTACCTACTAATTTGCCATTCCTGATAATGAATTGATCTTTAACTGTGACAAAAATTCACAGCACACAGATAAAACACAATAAAGTAATTTCTCTCAGCATTCTTTGATGGCAGATTTGTCAAATGATGAAAATAAACTTCCCTCTCCATTGACAAATCTTTATTATAATATTTACTAAGCCGTAGGCTTCAGATTTATAGTTCTTAAAGTATAAGAACAGAAAAGGAAAAAAATTCCAAAATGTCTGAACCAAAATAAGAATAAGGCTTATTTCTGGAAATGGATAGCTTATTCCTTACCTATTTTGATTCACAATGAAAATAGTGTTGTTGAATAAACAATTAAATCCTTTGGCTGATTTATAATAGGGAAACAAAACTTAAGCCATTAGTCTTCTTGAAAACCACACAGAATTCTTATTCTAAGAAAATCACAGTCCACTTTTGTGTAAAGGAGCAGATATTTCTAAACATTTCATGCTGTTGACTAGTTTTGCCCAAATAATTTTTAGCTTATAAGAAAATATTATTAATTAGACCACAAGAAAAAATATTTTAAACAAATTTCCATTTTAAATTTTCACAGATTTGGTGGAGGTATTGGCACTTATCTATAATCTCAGTACTTGGGGGTGGATGGAGGGTGAGACAAGAAGATTCAAGATTCAAGACTAGCTTCAGCAATTTGGCAAGACTCTGTTTCAAAACAATAAAAAAGGTCTGGGAGTGAACCTTGGATGTAGAATGTCCCTGGGTTCAATCCCAAGTACCACAAAAAGAAAAAAAAATAGGTGAAAATTTATGATTGTTTGGAGATTTTTTTCCTAATTTTCAGCTAATTAAACATGCACCTTGTACCTAAACTCAACACACTTGGCTTTATTTGTTTATTTTTGTATATTTTAATTAAATCTAAGACATTCACTTTAGCATTTATGAGTCTTATGCTTTGAATGTTCATGTTCTCTCCAGAATGCATGTGAACCCTCAATTGCCAATGTGACCATATTAAGAGGTTGCATTTTAGAAGATGGGTGAGTCAGCGGGGTTATTTCCCCAAAAGTGAGATTAGAGATTAAAGATGGCAGAATAGAGGAAGACAGTGATTTTGGTTACTCTAAGACTTGGAACTCAACCAGGAGGAAGACTGTTTCTTGGGAAGAGAAGAAAAATAGTCAGAACTCAAAAGAAGAAAGAAAGACAGTTGAAATGTGGTATAATTGTACACAGCACAAAGCAGCAAACTGAAAAGAGCTGCATGGGTTAAATCTGGTTAGGGGAGAGTGGAGGTGAGAGTCATCCTGGTGAACCTTGGAGTTCCAGGGCTGGAGGCTGCCAGAACTCACCAGCTCTCAGAGACCAACTCCAGCAAAGAAGCAGAATCTTTTTAAGCTAGTGATTGCAGGAAACTACCACCACATCAACTGCATTCTTCACTCCACACTCGAAAATTTCAAGATGGCGACTCCCCAGAATGCCCAGCGAAACTGCCCAGTGGCTGTGGCTACAGCTGAACTGGGACCAAGAAATTACAATACCTTCATGCAAGGATTCCGGTGGCTACATCCCTTCTCATCAAGACTACTGTGAATCTACAGACCAACCAGCCAATCTACTGCGTGATCTCCTATAGCTGTGGCTAAATTCACTCCTTCCTACAAAGACCCAACTAGCACTCACCAAGACTGTGAGTGTACAAAACATCAGAGCATGAGCTTGTATGGCTACAAGGCTTTCATGGCAACAAACAGACCCCCATGTCTGTGAGTTGTCAAATCATCACTACAGAGATAGGGGTGGGAGCTAGAGTCAGACACTATAGAGACATGAATTAGCAGACAGTCCTTAGGGACACTCAGACATTGAGATCTAGGAATGGAAGTTCAGGACACTCTTGCATGGTCTCCAACAATCACCACAGGACCACCATCAGTGGTGTTTTTGGGGTGAAATTACTTAGCCAGTTGTGCTACAGGCTAGAAAGGCTATATAAACTCATATCTGACAGTTTTTGGATGCCACAAGCACCAAGGCCAGAGGCCAATTAGGTCTCATGTGATCTCAGCTGCCCAGAGAGGCAGTGGTGTCCCTGGGGATAAATAACTGGGCCACCCAAGCCCCAGGTTCAGAATTCTGCATCCCTGACTGCCATTGCTTGGGTCCTAAAATCAAAGATTCCAGAGTCCAATGCAATGGGGGCTCACATGATTGCAGCTACAGACAGAGAAAACAACACTCTATCTACCATCAGTTTGTTCCTGAGGATCAAGCACTTTAGAGACTAAGAGGAGTCCACATGATAAAAACCAGTTGGTCAGCAGTGTACCTGGGCCATCAAAGCTCAGCCAGCTGGGCCACAAACTCAGAAAATAGTAATCTTTAGCCCTGCTGAGCTTATGCCCAGTGACTACAGAGGCTAGAGGTACGTGGTCTGCAGAGTTTCACAGGTTTGCAATCAGCAGAGCAGTGGTATTATCTATGGGGGGCATTAAATCCCAACCAGCAAGCTGCAGGCTCTGAATGGAAAAACATATTCTTTGGCCCTGTTGAGTTTGGGTCTGGCGAATATAGCAGCCTGCAGCCCATCAGTGATCCCTGTTTCTCTGCACTAAGAACTATATATTGTTCTGAGGGACAAACTCAAAAGTCTGATTTGCCTGTGGAGGCAAATATATACCTTCAGGATAAGCCCTATTATAAAGGGATAACAAATACACACAGGACTCTCACAAAAAGTGCAAGAGGTTAACAAGACAACAGAAATACAAACCTGAGAATTTGCATAATATGAGAATGGAGACCAACAAGGAAACAATAAACTCCCATAACTCAACAACAAGGGAGATCAACAATACTGAGCTGCAGAAAATGTCAGAAGGAAAATCAGAAAATTTATTTTCAATATGATAAAAGGCCTTAGAAATGAAATCAGAGAAAGTGTATAGGAAATGAGAGAACATATGAATAGAGAAATTGAGTTCCTAATAAGAACCAAAAAGAGGCTTTCAACAAAGTGAAGTACATACATGAACTAAAAACCTCAATAGTAACCACCTTTGGCCACATGAAAAATAGATTCTCACTCTTGGAAGACAGCTCATTCAAAATTGACTACAGCAAGCAATATAGAGAGGGCAATGTGACAACAAAACCAGAACATCCAAGAAACATGGAATAATATAAAAGTAAGTTATGGGTACTAAGCATTGAAGAAGACCTAGAAGCATAAACCAAGGGCATTGGAAGCCTCTTCAAAGAAATAATATCAGTGAACTTCCAAAACAGAAAATGAGTTAGACATCCACATATAGGAAACATTCAGAACAAACACCAACAAGACAAGATCAAGAAGACTTCTCTGTGCACCACAATAATCAAAATGACTAATATAAAGAACCAGGAAAAATCTTAATTTCATCAAGAACAAAAGAAGAGGTTATATTCAGAAGAAAAACAATAAGAATACCTCTGGAATTCTCAACCCAATTCATGAAAGCCAGGAGGGACTTATAATGCAATCCATACCCCAAAAGAAAACAACTTCCAACCAAACTTCCACTACTATATCCAGCAAAGATATCATAGAAAATTAACGGAAAAATATAAACCTTCCATGACAAGTAGAAACTAAAGTAATTCATAACTAGTAAGTTGACACTAGAAAAAAACACTTAAATAAATAACACACAAGTATAAATAAATAAATAAATAAATAAATAAATAAATAAATAAATACCATAAACAGAGAAGGGGTGAATTCCACAAGATGGGCAACTAAGTGAGGATAAATAGCACTATATCAGACAGAAAATTTAACTCAAAATGACAGGAAACAAAAATCATCTCTCAATAATAACATTGAATACCAAAGGTCTGAGTTCCCCAATTAAACTGCATAGACTGGCAAAGTAGATTAGAGAACTTAATCCAACTAAACACTGCTTTCAAGAAACTCATCTTATAGGTAAAAATATCTGTATACTAAAGGTGAAAGAATGAAAAGATGTACCATGCAAATGGAGTCCAAAACAAGCAGGGGTAACAACAAAGCAAACTTTAAGACAAACCTTATCAGAAGAGAAAAAGGATCACATATTACTACTAAAAGGAACACTCTAACAAGAAGACGTAATAATAGTAAACACTTGTGCCCTAAATGTGGGCTTATTCATTTTTATAAAACAATACTCATTGGGACATTGTTTCAAATAGACTCAAATACAATAATGTTGAGAGAATTCAACACACTGCTCACACCACCAGATCAATCTTCCAGGCAAAAGATGAGTAGAGACTATTCAGACCTAAAGAACACTATAAACCAAATGGACTTAATGGACATATATAGAATATTACAACAAAAACACCTGAATACACATTATTCTCAACTGTTCTTGGAAACTTCTCCAAAATAAACTGCAATAATTCCTTTTAAAATCAGAGACTGGACAAAGATACTATCATCACTCCTTTTCAGTATAGTCCTTGAGACGCTTGCTTAAGTGATAAGGCAAGAGAAAGTTATCAAAGGAATTAAAATAGGAAAAGGAGAACTCAAATTATCTCTATCTTCATATGACATAATCCTGTATTTAGAAGACCCAAAAAACTCAACCAAAAGACTTCTAGAGCTGACTTACAAAGTCAACTTGCACCATAATAGACTAACTGCTTTGGCCAAATAATTAGGATTCATCTTTGACCCTTGTCTTTCTTTCACATTTCAATTCATATCTTTATATCATTCATTATCTCTTTTATAAGTATTTATTCTAACTAAATTCTTTCCATGACTTCCATTGTTAACACCCTAGACAAAGATATCATGACACTTGTTCAAATTGATGGAATAACTTTCTCACCAGTCTTCCTACTTCCACACTTGCCTCTTTTCATACTGAACCCAAATTATATTTTAAAAAATTGAATTGAATAATTTATTCTCATAACCTCCCCAACTATACAAACAACCTCATTAGCTCTGAACCATACTTAGCCCAAAAGCTTCTACTATCTGTAAAAGAATATCTTCAATATTATAATGCTATTTCTACTAAATTATTTTCTCTGCCTTGTCTATTGTAGTATTAACACACTAGTCTTCTTTTCTTTCTTTCTCTTTAAAATATTTTTATTGCTGCACTTCCTTCTTGCTCTTTAAAAAATGCCACCCTTTTTTCATACCTGGTAGTTTTCTATTTATTTTATCTTGGTCTATAACATTTTTACTCCAGATCATCACATACTTTGATTCTTTAATTTCAATTAAGACTCTCACTAAGTATCAATGTCTTAGAAAGGTCTTCCATGATTATCTCATATAAAATAGTGCCCTAAAATAACTCCTAACCACACCCTTCTTTACTTTCCTTATACTTGTTACTACTTCCTGACATGATATCATATGCTTATTTTTAAATTATTTTGTGGTCATTCTACCAAATCATGTATACCATAAAGACAGGTGCTTTCTTTATCTTATAAACCCTTATATCACCGGCACCTAGATTAGTGCCTGGCACAGGTTAGAGACTCATAAATACTTGTAGAATAAATGAACTATTTTGTTAGTTTCCTAGGGTAACCTTGGCAATTGCCACAGATTCCATGGCTTAAAACAACAAAAATTTATTCTTTGCCAGTTAGGGAGGCCAGAATCTGAAATCAAAGTGTTGGCAGGGTCAGTTCCCTTTTGAGGACTCAGCAGAAGACTCTGTTCTGTCTTCTCTCTGAGCTTTTGGTGATTCCCAAACATTCTTTGGGTTGCTTGTCTTTATAAACATCTTTCCAATCTCCACCTCCATCTTTGCAAGGTGTTTTCCTTGTGTGATTTCACATCATCTCCCCTCAAGTTCTCTCTTCTTATAAGTACACAAGTCATCAGATTAAGGCCCACTGAAATCCAATGTGAGTGCATCAGTACATCTACAAGGAGCCTATTTTAATATTTTCTAATCACTTCATATAACACAACAGGGAGAAATGCCACATATATAGGTGGTTATAATCTGGGAGGACATCATTTGAGAAAAGGAGGAAGAGTACTAGCCAACCCAGGACAAATATATGTTATAAATATTAAAAATATTTATTCCTACAAAATATTTCACAATATTACATGGATGCCATGTCTTATCATTACTGAAAATCATGTTAAAGAATTGAAAGATTTGAATAATTCTCTTAGGGGCTTTTTTTTTTGCAGTCCATGATATTTTCACCATTTATTTACTAATTCATTTATTTTTTATTGGTATATTGTAATCATACATCTTTGTTAGGTACAAGCTAGTAAAGGCATACATGCCCACATTTCTCACTTAACCCTTCCCTGATCCCTGCCTCTAGTTCAGTTTAATGATTAACTTTGATATGTTCGTGAAAGTATATCATGTGCATTAGGGTGTTTCCCTCTCCCCCATCACCTTCAGTTAAGTCACCTTCTTTGCCTATCTAAGGATTCTCCTTCTTCATCTAGAGTCCCTCTTATGTCCCACTTTCTCCCTAGCTTCAACATATTAAGGAATGCATATGATTTTTTTTTTTTTTACTTTTTGTGACTGTCTAATCTCACGTAGCATAATGTTTTCCAGTTCCATCCTTTTCCCTGCAAATGACATGATTTTATTCTTCTTTATGGCTGAGTAAAATCCCTTTCTGTACATATCCCATAGTTTTGTAATCCATTCATCTGTTGATGGACATTTTGGCTGGTTTCATAGTTTGGCAATTGTGAATTGTGCAGCTATAAACATAGATACACATGTGTTGGCCTGATAGTTTGGTTTCCATTCTTTTGGGTAGATACACAGAATCGGTATTGCTGGATCATATAGTAGGTTCATTCCCATTTGCCTAAGTATCCTCCCTACTGTTTTCCAAAGTGGTTGCACTAATCTGCAATCCCACCAACAATGTATTTAGGGTTCCCACTTCTCCACACCCTCACCAGCATTTGCTGTTTTTTGTGTTTTTCATGATTGCCATTCTACTTGGGGTTAGGTGAAATCTCAAGGTAATTTTGATTTGCATCTCTCTGATTGCTAATGATATTGAACATTTCCTCATATACTTATTGGACATTTGTATCTTAGGGACCTTTTTGACCCACATTATTTCATTCAAATATGTATTCTTGTATTAAAAAACATTGTGTGTGTTTCTACATTAAAACTTTTGTTCTAAGTAATGAGAACACATTGAATTGTAGGACAGAGATGGTGTCGTGTCTGCTCTCAAGAAGCAGTCTCTTTGAGAGAATGTTTTTTTATTTATGACATCTACCATCACCTGAAATATTTTGCTAGTACCAATCAAAGTGTCATTAGGAAATAGATTACATAGCCCAATTGAGAATATGAGGAAAGTTTAAAAAAAGAGCAATTTTTAAGTTTCAGTCAGGTTTAGAGAAACCAGTAAGAAATAGCACAGTACTCCAGGCAGGACTAACCATACATACATTGTTTATTATCTTTATGACTATCTAGGAAAAGTAGGAAAAAAAGGGTGAAAGGAAGGTTTCTTTACTAGTCTTTCCATATCTAAAACGGTTTTCATTTATAACTACAGTCTTATACTTTCATTTTTTTATAAAGCACCTGTTTTTAATGTGGATGACCTAAGCTTTTAAATATTTCAAGGTAATGGTGGAATTAATAAATTAAATAACTTAAGAATATCTTTTTGTTCTATTTGATATAAAAGAAGAATTTTAGCCAGATATGATGGTACAAGCTTTTAATCCCAGTATTTGGGAAGCTGAGACCAGAGGATCCAGGTTCACAGCCAGCCTCAGCTACTTGGTGAGGCCCTCCGCAACTTAGTGAGACCCTGTTTCAAAATATATAATAAAAATAGGATTGGGGGTGTAGCTCAGAGGTAGAATACCCCTGGGTTAAATCCCCAATACTGAAAAAAAAAAGAAGCATTTTGCAAATGCAGCTGTTAAACCATCTCTAAGCAGTATACATTAGGACTTGTTCATCATGTTGGTGACAGGGAGCAGAAGGAAGTGCAAAGAGAATATATGTGCAGATGTACTTGTATGCACAGTTTTATTACAATCACTGATGTATGTGACATTTCATTTGGCCATATTATATGAATAGGTTTTAAAATAACTTAGTGACAATTTACTTCCATTATTTTAATAATATACATCTTAGAAATTAACCTTAGGATATTTTAGAAGCACTGTATTTCTTTTACTCTTTTGTTCTACATCTATTTTTAAATTGAGTACTGAGGGAATATAATATCACAGCTATAACCACCAACATCTATATCCTAGGCCTGGTATCATTTTTGCTTCTAAGAAAAGCTGGGTTACCTTTCTTTAAAATTGTGCTATAGTATATTCTTGATAATCAAGTTACTCATTGCCATGCATGGAACTTTTAATTGCTAAAAACCTGACATGTGCAGGAAAATCATGCTATGTACTTCATTATCTGATAAAAGGTGTATACTGCACTGTGTATGTGCACACACACATAAGCGGGCTGCTTACAAGTATGGTGATACTAGCAGAGTCTAGAATACATCAAAATTGACAATGCTGCTAAATATGAATGATTCTGTGTTCTTTTCTTCTTATCTTTTTCAGTTTTCCATAATGTAAATATATACCTTATATACTTTAAAAACATAGAGGGTGTTATTTAAAATAAATCAAGGTATCAACTTGACAAATGAGCAAGCCCTTGAAAGAGTTTAATAATACAAATTTCAGGGGAAAATTGGGAAAATCAAAACTTGATTTTGGGTACAACATGAAACATACAGATTATAAGGAATGAGATAGGGTGATATAGTATCATTCTAATTTTGTGTCTCTATGTATATATAGATATGCATGCATGGAGATATGAATATGAATTGACTTGATCCACAACCACCTACCCTTTTTTGTATAAAATCATTCTGATTCTCTAATGAGGAATACACTACTTATCAATTATTAAAAATATAGGGGACAATCCTGATCATTTTAGTGATCTCATTCCCCAATCCCAAACACATCTTTTGTAAATGGTCATTCCTAAGATTATAATGAGTAAGATGAAAGGAAATGGTTATTGAGACTTTTGGGGAGAAAGTAACTTCTTTAGGTTGTTGTTGTCTTAGTTGTATTGTTTTTCTATGTTTAGAGTGCTACCATAAGAAATTTTCTGCAATTGTCTTACACAGGGAAGAACAAAGTTCTAGAAAATGACAGCCTTTATCCTCTATATATAAATGTATACTCCACTGTGTATATAGGTTTATGTTCTAGAAACAAAGGTGAACAGTAAGTTAGAAAAGCAGAATCATGCTCACAATTTTTTAAATTTTTAATCAATCCAAGCCTGAAATCAGACAGCTCCTTGGTTTTTTTTTTTTTAGTTAATAAGTCAGGCTATTTAATTTATTATTTATGAAAATTTTATTTTAAGTTTCTATTACTTGAAAAGCATGATTTACAAAAAATTGTTTAATTCAATTTTCAAAAAATGAAAATATTACATCTATTAGCATCCACTGATGTTTTTAATAGGTATTTTATTATTTTACAAGTTGTGCATCTTATCTCACGTTGGAAATAGAATGAAAAATATTTATGTTTCCCTGGATTTCCTGGGCATATGTACATTTCAGACCAATTATTGTTTTTGAATGTTTAACACCAGGAAAATAAACCCATTATCACCATCTTAGTATCGAAAGTGATTATTTTACAAACACAAATTTTATCTTTTTGTAAATAATGATAAAGTTTCTATGTCAATTTCTGTGAGTCTGTGAGTTTTTCAGCAAAATCAATGCCTTCAGATGATTTTGAAGTGCAAGGAAGTTTAAATTTATGAAATATTTATGAGAAATCACATCATGTCCACAGTGGTTCTCAGCTGTGACTACAGCATATGGTTTATAAATTGAAACAGGTGTGGGAGAACAGGTGGCCATGTCAAGCAAGGGGAAGACTGGAATTTATCGTGGGGAAACAACATGATAGAATACCACTGTTGGCATAGAAGAGAACTTGCTGATTTGATGAAAGAATCTAAATGATTCTCACCGGAGTAAATACACATGACCACACTTGAGATGAAAGTGCTCCCCAATAACATCTCACATGCAGAAGTGGGAGGCAGGCAGTATCATTTCTCATGGTGAGAAAATGTAAGCACATCCTCATACCAAATTCAGAAAGTATGTAACTCAATTGCATTAAAAGAGAAAGAAAAAAAAGAACCTCCCCCTTTGCTCCTCTTAATATAAAATTTATTCGAATTCAGCTTAGGGTTATTTCAATGTATACTATCTATAGCATTTCTAAAAAGAATCATATATGTTTCCCAATATCCATAACCTTATAAGCATCAGAAAATGATATTATTTATTTATTTACTTATTTATTTATTTATTTATTTATTTATGGTGGGAATGGGTATAATGTCCTTTCAGCAACTACTTTTAAAAGAAGACACTGTAATCAGGCATAGTGGTGCAGTCTTGTAGATCCCAGTAGTTAGGAGGCTGAGGCTGAGACAGGAAGATCCCAGGTTAAAGGAGGCCAGGCTCAACAATTTAGGGAGGCCTGCAGCAACTTCAAAACAAAAAATAAAAATGACTGGGGCATAGCTCAGAAGTAGAATGCCCCTGGGTAAAATCTCCAGCACCCACCTCCCCTCCAAAAAACAAACAAACAAAAGTGATTGTGAAATTCCACATCTTTTACAGAAAACATTGAACAGGAGATAACTTATGCTTTTCAAATGTCCTCCTCCCCATTGCCCATATTGCCCATTATTTATTCTACATTCAGTTGAGCTTATCAGTGTAGACTAATGGAAAGGAACTGAGATACAAGAGCCAAAAAAAAAAATTGTTTCTAGGTGGCTTTGTAATGAATAGCTCTACTTATATTTAAATATGAGACTTTACCATCTATATATTCACATAGTTAAAAAGACATCACATGAAATACAGATAGTAACTAACTTTTCTAATCATTTTGTTCTAATTCATGCCCTGGTATACATTCAAGTAAGAATAAATACCACTACCTAAAGATATTGTCAAAAATCTCAGAGAAACTCAACTACCAGAAACTATATACTGGAGAGAGCAAAATCTCAAGAACACCGAAGCACAAGGTTCAAATAGGCACTGATAACCAAGGGTCCAAAGAATCACCAAGTGCCACTTTTAGACTGGCAGCATAATGGAGATCAGGTAATAATTGGAATCCTGGCCACGTATGGCTCACAGTGGGTCTACTTCATTCATAAACCCATCTTATTTTAATTTTCCTGGTCCCTAAATGCAAAATCTAATTCACACCCAGATATATGTGGTAGTTGATAGGTCCCACAATAGCTCCTTGCCCTGTGAGGTAAGAACTATCCTAGAGGGGAAGGTCAAGTGGAGGCTTCTAAAGCATCCTTCTCCCAGCCAAAATAGAATCATTATAAACAATATTAGCTCCCAGGGAGAATGGCAGAGGTTAGCGCTGTGCTTGGAGTGATGATACCCATTATATCTTCATTTAGTTCATGTTTCTGGCTCCTAAAAAAGCCAGATGGATCCTGGATAATGGCATCAGCTACTGCCATCTCAACCATCTATCAATCAATCCCAATTGTAGCTGCTGTGCAATGAGGAGGTTTTGCTAGAGCTGATTAGTACAGCATTATGTATATGGCATTCAACTATTGAACTTGCAAATATATTCTATTCGGTCCCATCAAAAATGAAGACCAGGCTGGGCATGGTGGTGCAAGCCTGTAATCCCAGGATGTGGGAAGCTGAGACAGGAGGATAACAGGCTCAATGTCAGCCTCAGCAACTTAGTGAGACCCTCAGAAATTTAGGGAAGCCCTTTTTCAAAATAAAAAAGGCTGGGGAGGAGGTAGCTCAGAGGTAAAATGCCTCTGTGTTCAATCCTAGTACCTAAATAAATAAATAAATAAATATTATAAATGGTACTTCTTTTTTCATTAATAACTTTATTTTTATATTTTTATTGAAGCATTATAGTCTCACATCATAGCAGTATTGACATGTATGTCATATATAGTGCTTCTAATTATTTACTTAGAACTAATTTACCTTTTTTTTATGCCACAGGCCTACTATCACACTACTGCTCTGTTTCAAATAGTCCAAAAAGAACTGGTCTGTGTAGAAATCTCACAGACTTTTATAACATGTTGATTTTTGCCAGTCTCCCTGTTTCTCAATGTCAAGTGTGTCCAGCAGCAATCTTTGTGGTATAGAAGTGACATATTGAGGCTTATGCATGAGCAGGATAGGAAGCCCAAGCAGCTGACAGGCCTCCAGGTCATCTGCTGTGGTTTCTCCAGTGACTCACCTTTAAATAGACTCAGATGCCCTCTAGCCTCTCTGAGAGGTATCCCTGAAAAACAGTGGTGAAGGAAAATTATCTTAATGAAAAGAGAGTTGGGTAATGGTCAAGCTGGCCATCCACCTTATGTGGCAAGAGAAGAGCCCCTTGCTTATATCATATAGACTCGTGAACCCTGGTGAATGGCTTGGGGAAGTGGTAAAAGGCTTGCAAAGGTTCAATTAGAAGAACAATGAAACCTGTAGAACCAAAACATTGAGAATAGGCAAGAACACTAAATACCTTTGCGTCATATGTCAAAAAGCATTTGAAAGCATAATACAAAGAAGCAATAAACAACTATAAAAATTGACTAAGTTGTTGGCATCATTCGACTCTGTCCATCAGCCACTGTGATGGTGGTACAAAAGGGCCCAAAACTGGGTAATCATGGCTACCAAGATTGTTCATACGGAGGAATATGGATCTCCTCTTGCCAAAGCTGATTAGGGCACTACTGCTGGCAAAAGTCCAGCTGCCAGCAACTAAGACCAGTGCTCATTTCTCAGTATGCAGCCATCTCTCCCAAGGTCACAGTACTCATTTGGTGGAATGCTGTCTTAATTAGACACATACTACTCTGGAAGGAGCAGCAATTCCTTCTGATCAGCAGTGATACTTATTCAGGGTATGGTTTTGCCTTTCCTCTCTAAAGGGCCTCAGCTAGCACCGCTATTAAAAAGAGTAATGGAATGCTTAATCTACTGACATAAGCCCCTAAATAACTTTTCATTAATCCAGTTTACTACAAAAAAAGGAGCAGAATGTGAACACATCAACATGGAATCCAGGTTCCCCTCATATACTGCACCACCCAGAAACTTCTATCTTCCCAAGGCTTGCTACCTTGAACTAGGACATGCTCCTCAATGGGGCAGCCACCACTCAGTGACTAGTTGATGTGGGAATATAAAGACCCACTGGCTGGCCAAACCTTAATCCTTACTGCATCACAGCCCAACGTTGCCCTCTGCAGTCTCCAGCTTTATTCACCCCTTCATCACCACTGTTGATTCCAAACGCAAGGCTAAAGGACATTTCTGCATGTAAATTTCTGTCTCGTAGTCTGCTTTCTGAAAAGTGCAATCTGCTACAGCAGATTATACAAAAATAGTATAATTGAACTTTCAGATAAAGTAAAACTGCTCACTTAGCAGCAAAATGTTTTATCATCATTGTAAGAAAAACAATTACTTTTTTTAATTAACTGAAATCTTCATTGTCATATTTACTTGCAGATATAAATAAGCCATTCTCTCAGTAAACATAAAAAGAATTTACAGTATCTTATAAGTAAAATAACTTGTTAAGTGTTATCTAAAATAATGTCACTTTGATGAGGAGTAAATTATCAAATTGTTGAATTTAAAACAAATTTAGTATCTACTAGTGCTAGAACTGAGGTCACCCAAAGGACACAGTTCAAATTTCAGGACCTCAGGGAGTTCACACACACACACACACACACACACACACACACACACACACACACACACAAAGTTGAAATTCATACAAAAACTAAACATAGATAAAATATATTGGCTACATATGTCAGGCAATATCTCCTAAGGAGTTTATATATACTATGTAATTTATTTCCCAGGGTAATTCTATAAAGAATATGTACTATTCTATGTTCCACAAAGAAAACTGGGGATGAGAAAAGTTAAGTATGTCTAATGTCCCACAGTTAATAAATGTCAAATCTGTGGTTACAATTGTTGTATGCCTAAATATAAAACTAGTCTTTCAAGATACAATGCATAAAGTTTAGGGAGAAAGAAGAATTCAATAAAAATAATCAAACCATGCATATTGACCATGCAATACCACAGAATATAATGCACATCTTTAAATACAATTCTGTTTTCTAGTTCAGCCACTATGGAGATCAGTGTCATGATTCCTCAAAAAAACTGGGAATGGATATACCATATGATCTGGCTATATCACTCCTGGGTATCTTTCCAAAGGAGAAAAAAACGAGAAAACTGCAGTAATATATGCATACCCATGTTCATAGCAGCACAATTCGCAATGCCAAATTATGGAACCAACCTAGGTGTCCATCAACGGATGAATGGATTACAAAATTATGGGAAATGCCCACAATGGAATTCTACTCAGCATTAAAAAAGAACAAAATTATGTCATGTGCAAGAATATGGAAGGACCTGGAGAACATAATGTAAAGTGAGTTTAGCCAGTCATAGAAAGTGAAGAGGCATATGTTTTCTCTAATATGTGCAAGCTAGGGAGTAATTAGGATACCAGAGGGACTCCAGATAATGAAGGAGAAACTTCACTGGAGCCAGGGAAGTGGTCTAAGGGAAGGAAAGGGAAGGGGGAAGACTAAAGTTCATTAATGGAAATACTACCATAAACTATGTGTACATATGTGAATATACCAATGTCAATCTTAGTACTCTGTATTGAAAAGGGGGGGAAATGGGGAGGCATGGAGGGGCACCAAGTGCTGTGTGCATGTATGTCACTGTCAACATGATTTAAATTATGATGTGAGACCATAATGTACCAAAAAAGCATAAATACAATTCAGGTATTTAAGTTTATATGTTTCACAATTTAGCACAAAATATTTCATTTTACAAAGAAAAAGCAGATGTTCATAATTACTTTTACCAGTAATTTATGCAGTTGGAGGACTTTAAGCTCAGCTTCTCAAAAATAGCCACACTTTAATATATTGAAAGTTTGCTCAAACATTAATTCTTTGAACACACAGTCAAAAATTTTACCAGCCAATTAATAGCATCATACTAGGAACTTGAATATCTCTCCTATCTGAAAAATAAACAAAATTTATCATTCATTTACTTTCCACTTCAAATAATCTAAGATACTCTTTGCAAGAGATGTTTGTTCGACCTAAAGGTCACTTGGAACTTAAGTTAAATAATGTCTCTCGAGACTGCACAAAAATGTTTACCAAAATTCAAATGTCTTTATAAAAGCCCTAAAGTGCTTTGGGGTTTTCAGGCAATGGCCTTGAATCTCACACATTAGAAATGCATGGTAAACACACTGCATTTTAAAAGAATATCAAAGCATATGTCCACCATGGTTAACCCTTCAAAATCTTTATTAATCCATAGAAGGCAACATATCACAGATGAATAGCAACCTTCATAGATGGCTACTGGCTGAATTTTAATAGTTAGCTGACTCATGATGAAAACTGAGATATGTCTTCCTTACTAGCTCTATTAAAAACACTGCTCAAAGCTCTAAAATTTAACCCATTGATTATTCAACCATCTTCATTGAATTCTTATTTTCTTCTAGGTACTCACCTGTTGTTGATAAAGCATTCAACAAACTTCTGCTACCTGTCTTCATTATGATCGTTTTCAGTTTTATGAAATTATTGGAAGCAAATGAAGAAGGTTTAGAATATGGTTAAGAACTACAAGAATAATAAACACAGTGATGGGGAAAATAATAATTCCTATTAAATGACTTCAATTATAATATCTTGGAAATTTCAAGCAGGGCATGGGCATAGTGATGCCTCCCTGTATTTATCCCAGCTACTTGAGGCCACCAGACAGGACAATTTAGAAATACCCTATCCCCCTCAAAAAAAAAAAATAGATGGTTTTAAGTTCTGATTTTATATCTATGGCCAGACATCATCACCTTCTAAATATCACTTTGGAAACAGTAACCCGGTATCATTAAAATGGAGTGTGAGAGTTCCCTTTTATCCATATTCTCACCAGCATTTGTTTTCTTATTCTTGCTGTTGTTGTTTTTGTTTTTGTCTCTATGATACTAGTCGTTCTATTCTGAGGTGAGAAGATATCTCAATGTGGGGTTTTGTTGTTGTTGTTATTTTTGTTGTTGTTAGTGTGTGTTTGGGGCAGGTGCTAGGGATTGAGCCCAGAGGTGTCTACCTCTGAGCTACATACCCAACCCTATTTCATTTTATTTTGAAGCAGGGTCTTGCTAGGTTGCTGAGGGTCCAGCTAAATTGCAGAAGCTGACCTCAAATCTATGTCCCTATTGTCTCAGTTTCCCAAGTACTGGGATTATAGACCTGCTACACCATATTCAGCTTTTGTTGTAGTTCTGACTCACATTTTCCTAATAGCTAATGGCATTTATCATTCTTTCATAATATTTTTGAAATCTGTATTTCTCCTTCTGAGAAGTCCATTCAGATAATTTTTGCATCTTTAAATGTGTGTGTATGCATGAATAAGCACAACTAGAATTTACTCAGTGTTCTGTTAAGGTTTTTAAGCTTCTTATATATTCCAGATAGTAATCTGTCAGATGCATAGTTAGCAAACATTTTCTCCTACTCTGTAGGTTTTTTCTTCACTCTGTTGATTATTTCTTTTGCTGTGCTGAGGGATTTTAGTTTGATGTAATCCCATTTTTATTTGTTTCTTATACTTCTAAAGGTTCTATTGTATTAGAGCTTTTCCCTTGGGTTTTCTTCTAGCAATCTTATAGCTTTAGGACATACATTTTGATCTTTGGTCCATTTTGAGTTCTTTAGGGTCAATTTCCATCTTCTGCATGAGAATATACAGTTTTCCCAATATCATGTAT
This sequence comes from Graphiurus murinus, assembly GCA_004027655.1. Taxonomy (NCBI): domain Eukaryota; kingdom Metazoa; phylum Chordata; class Mammalia; order Rodentia; family Gliridae; genus Graphiurus; species Graphiurus murinus. The sequence goes on along the minus strand of PVLC010000034.1, from coordinate 358,392 downwards.
TAAAGACTCTATCCTTTCTCCAATCTGGAAATGTAAAGTAATATAGTCAGTATTGAGAATAGTATGAAGGTTTCTCAAAAACCTGAAAATAAATAAACCATATGATCAGCTATCCCATATATTATTTTATATATAATCTCCAAAAGAATAGAAATAATCATACCAAAGAGTTACCTGCATTTTCATGTTTACTGCAACACTATTACAATAGCAAAGATAAAGAATCAAATTTGGTGCCCATCTATGAGAGAATGGATAAAGAAAATATTGTAGGAATACAAAATAGAATATTGCTCAGTCACAAAAAAGAATAAAATCCTAACATTTACAGAAAAAAATGGATTGAACTCGGTGATATTATGTTAAGCAAACTAAGCCCGACATTGAAAGACAAATACTGCATGTTTTCTCACATATGTGGAAGATTCAAAAAGTCAATATAAATATAGAATAGGCATTATTAGAGACTTTAAGGGTAGAGTGAGTCAAGGGAGGCTGGATAGTGGATATCAAAACACAATGACATAAAAGGATCATGTTCTGGTGTTCTATAGGCACAGTGGAGTGACTGTTTTCATAGTAACATATTATATATTTTTCGAAGATCTAGAAGAAACTGACTCAAAGTCTCCAAACATAAAGAAATGATAAGGAGAAGGAAATACTAATGACCCTGACTGGCTCAGTGCATGTTGTATGCATGTGTTGAAATACTACAGTGTACCCCATTCATATTCACAATATTATACGCTAATAGAAATAAATTATTAGGAAACTTTACTGTAAAAATAAATAAACAATAAAAACAGAAAAAAAGCAAATAGATGCATGGATTCTATATATGTTTGCTGGGGTCACCATAACAAAAGGCCAACTGAGTGGGTTAAACAACAGACTTTTACTTGTCCACACCTCTGGGGGCTGGAAGTCTACCATCAAGGTGTCATCAGGTTTGGTTTCTTCAGATGCCTTTCTCCATGGCTTGAGAATCCTGCCTCCGTGCTGTGTTCTCACATAATGTTTTCTCTGTGCCTGGGTACAGCTGGTATCTCTTTTTGTGTGCCCAAATTTTCTTTTCAATAATCAGATTAGAGCCCACCCTAAAAGGCACCTCCAAATACAGTCACCTGAAAAGCGAGGTGTTAAGACATCAGCATATGAATGCTGGGGAGATACAGTTCAATCCCAAACAAAATTTTAGTCTATTTTTCTGTAAGTAGGTGTCAAAAAAATTTTTTAGAATAGAGGAATAATATGGGAAGGGGGTAGTGAGGAGTAATAGATGTGCATATGCATGAATAAGCACAGACAATTTGACTTTACAAAGAAATTCTCTGTATATTATCTGTTTTGAATAGCTATTATTTGATTGAATTAAAGCAGAAATATGGATATCACTTACTCTTTGGATGTCACTTTTTTATATGGTATGAGTATGATATGGGTTTAGGAATTTTCAGCATTTAGATATGTTTTTTATTTAAGTAACACATATCATATACAGCTCTGGCTGGTTAAGCCAGAATGATAGTGTTAATCAATTCTTAACTGTCATAGGGCCAAATCTGAGCTAAAATTTACTACTTGTAGTATTTTATCAGAACAAGATCTTTGCAGGTCATAAATCCCAACCATTTACAAAGTGGAGCCTGCATGACCCTCTTAGGAGCTTTTGCTAACTTCTCTGAATCAAAGAATTCCAAAAAAATTAACTATTTTACATATTAGTTTCTTAAGTGGACTTCAGTTTAATGAAAGAGCCCTGTAATTAATCATCTAAAACTCTACAGTGGTCTGAAGACTGCTAATGTTTCCATAGACTTATTTTACTATTCAGGAAGTAATGGCCTAGAGATATTTGCTGATTTTCTAGATCAGACAACTAGGAAGTAAAATACAAGAGTCCAAATTAAGATTTCTTTTAAATCTTAATTCAAATCCAGTATTTACTCAATTATCATGGTATCTACACCTTGTTCTATTTCCAGTGAGAAAATGAACTGACAAGTTTTGCAGAAATCTAAACTGTACTAGGGGATACATGTATGTGTGTGTGTGTGTGCTTGTGTAGGCAAACATATACATATATACATATATCTACATGTATTTGTGTGAACCTCTATATACACTACCATAATCTTTTCAACATTATGAGTTTGGTGTTTCCTTCTTTGTTTTACAGATACAGAAGCTCAAAGAAGTTAAACAGCCTTCCTTAGATTTTAAAGACAGGGGAAGTGACTGAGATATGAAGTCAGCCTGGTCTTGCTTCTCTGTCAATTGTTTACATCTTCAAATGATAAAACTCCAGTTTTCATTTTTGATTACTCATTGGACATGATTTTCTACATTGTGTGTGAGCAAGCTATGTTTACATAATAATTTGGAAACAAATATTATGATTATCCAAGTTCTTCTCCCTACCTTTTGAATTATATTCCAGAATGACTCATGGGTGTTGACACCAACTAATGCAACCACTATATAAACTTTTACAACATACTAACACAGAGAAGATCAATTCTAAACTAATACTTTCCAATTTCTCAATAACACAGGGAAAAGCCAAGAATGTTGAAATAAAACACAACCATTTAGTTTCAGACCAGACTTCCAACTTCATAATTTGCCCAATTTTATGAAGCAATATTACTCATAGGAAACATTAATATTGAATAACAAGTTCATCCTTCATAAATGAACTGAAGGGTTATACAGCCAACTAAATCAAATCTTCTAGTGAGAACATGTCATGCCAAGTGAAGAAGGAGTAGGAAATAGATCAGGAAGCAACTGCCAGAACCAGAGGGGAAGGTATGGCCATATAGGCTCTCCTATGTCTGTCCTATCCACCATGACTATGGTTGCTTGATGCTGGAAGAATTTGTGGGAAAGGATTTGAAGAAATGAAAACTTACACTCACCATGAAACACTTTCTCTCCCCTGGCTTGTGTCTGTCCTGCCTTTGAAGGGTTGATGATCCAGGAAGTAATATATGGGACCAGCACAGGTGTGTGGATAAGGATTAGCTCTAGATGAGTCAAATGTAAGGAGTATAATAACTAAGAATCCAAAATAAACAGAGAAAAAGAAAAGGGAAATCAATTATAGGTGATTTTTTTTTCTCTGTGGCAAGGATAAAAGAAAGGGATAAAAGAGTTAGTTCCACTTTCAATATATGATCAGCTACCAACTATTTCATAACAGAAGTAAGACTTGGCAAGCTGATACTCAATCCTGACTTTTTTTTTTTTTTTTTTTTTTTTTCAGTACTGGGGATTGAACTCAGGGGCATTCTACCTCCGAGCTACACCCCCAGCCCTATTTTTTATTCTTTATTTTTGAAACCGAGTCTCACTAAGTTGCGGAGTGCCTCACTAGGTAGCTGAGGCTGGCGCGAACCCGGATCCTCCGGTCTCAGCCTCTCGAATGCTGGGATTACAAGCATGTGCCACCACGCCCGACTCGCAATCCTGATTTTAATCTCTAGTTTTGAAAGAGGTACTATTTTCATATATTGTGTATACAAAAAATTATAGTTGCAGGTCAGAGTTTCTCAACCTTGGTGTTGCTGGTATTTGGAGCCAGGTTATTCTTTGTTGTGAGGAACTGTCCTGTGGATCTTCAGTAGCAGGCCTGATCTTAATCCCCTAGATGCAGAAGCAATCCTGTATGACTTAGCAACCAAAACCCTCTATACATTTTTCCTGTGGACAAAATAATTTCTGAGTGAGAACCACTGGCTTTGATCATCCCATTAAACGAATGCACGAAGTGCCTCAACCACAATCACGTCCAGCACAATATTACTTACCCTGTGAGATATTTAGATACTCTAGGCTTCATTAGCTTCACAGAAAGCTTCTATACTGATTCCCAGAGCTGGACCTCCACAGGAGATGAGTGAAGTAGATTCACTCTCAGGCATACATTAGGTTGGCATTTTTGCCATTTGGCTTCTTTCATAAAAGAAGACAGCATAGTTTGCTGGGTATAAAATTGGCCAAATTTATATCCTCTTTTGGAAAGTCACTCTCTCTCTCTCTTTCTCTCTCTCTCTCTCTCTCTCTCTCTCTCTCTCTCTCTCTCTCTCTCTCTCTCTTTCCTTCCCTCTTTTCCTCCCTTCCTCCCTCTCTCTTGAACAGGAGAAACTTTGGATAAATAATAGTTCCATTTATACAAATTGCCTATCTTTTAGCCAAATTGGGATGTTTCATATTATGTGGTTTGCTAACTTAATTCCTACAATGTTACTTTCCTACTCTTTTAACATTAACACATTAACTCCACAACTGTAAGATTTTTGAGAATTTTGTTACACTTTTACATATTTATTTTTCAATATACCACACCTTACTAAAAATAATCTAAGGTCAATATTTTAGTTCACTGAAATTCAGATATTTTTACATTCAAACACAAGAGGCTCAGCACAACAAGGTGAATACCATAGTAGCAGTCAAAATATATTCTACACAATGTGAAAATGACCTGCCCTGGAGGGAAACTTTCAGTACAGGGAAATGTGCCCCTGATAAGATATTGATAACATTTTAAAATGTTTACAGAACTACTTGTTTACAAATCTTTGGCCTAGCTCATGTCTTTAATTATTCTATAATGTTTATAGAAAACAAATATGTGCAATAATATTTTGCTAATTTGAGTTTAAATATCAAATGTAATTGCTAAATAATATGAAAGATAAACTCCATTATAGAATGTTATGACTTAATTTGTTGAAAAATTAAGGTAAATGAAACTTTATGAGTTGCTTTACAACTAACTTACACTTAGGTAATTGAAATCTGGTGAAAGGTAAATAAAATTTATTTCTAAAGTGAAATTTTTTAAAAAGTGATAAATCTATGTGAAAAAAATATTTCTTATGAGACTAAGTTTCTTATCGAATAACTTGTAATTGTCGCATAGAATGGCATACACACACACACACATATATATATGTATACACACACTATATATATGTATATGAATATATATGTATATGTGTATTTATGTGTATTTGTATGTACCTGTATACAGACACACTGAGGTGAGGTTATGAGAAGTTGTGTGATATCATAATAGCTTGGATCTTGAATGTCTCCCAAAGGCCCATATGTTAAAGACTTAGTTCCTGGATCGGTGCTATTGCGAGGTGGTAAAATCTTTAGAAGGTGGGGTGTATTGGGAGAGCTTAGGTCACTAGGAGATATAAACTGGAAGGGGATGATGGGGATCCAGCCCCTTTTCCTTTCTCTGTTGTTCCTAGCCATGACATGAACAGGCTTCCTCTGCTGTTGCAAGTCCCCACCATAATATACTGTGCTGCTCCAGGCCCTAAGTAATAAGGCCAATAGGTCATGAATTGAAACCTTATATTGCCACAGCTCCTTCATAACTGGATATTGAGCAAGGCTCGTTCCAATGGATTCCTGCAAGGCAGTTGATTCCAGAAAGAAATGTGTGGCATATTCCGTTTTGCATTATGTTATATTCTGGAAATTTGGGGTGCTTTGGGTTTTGCTTTTACATTAATTATAGGGAAAATTTCTTTGAAACAGATGGTGGCTGGACAAACAGTGATGTCTTTGTATTAGCTAAAAAAAAAAAAAAATAGCCGGGCATGGTGGCGCATGCTTGTAATCCCAGCATTCGGGAGGCTGAGACCAGAGGATCCGGGTTCGCGGCCAGCCTCAGCTACCTAGTGAGGCACTCTGCAACTTAGTGAGACTCGGTTTCAAAATAAAGAATAAAAAAATAGGGCTGGGGGTGTAGCTCGGAGGTAGAATGCCCCTGAGTTCAACTCCCAGTACCGCAAAAAAAAAAAAAAAGAAAAAAAAAATAGTGCCTTTCAGACAAACAACATAATAAATTCTATAATCACTTATAAACATTATCAAAACACATGCAGTCCTTGCTTACTCCTATATTTCTTTCCCAGAGCTTCACAGACTAAACTAACAAAGACAAATGGGTTAAAGAAGCCCTCTGTCTCCCTGAGAACAGATAAGCCATTACGGCTCTCCCTTTAAGACCTGCTTAACCTTCAAAAAATAACTTTACTGTCTCAAACAGTCTGGCTGTCTGCCTGTAGCCTCAAGGTTAGTGTCACTAAAGTACAAAAAATTATTATAAAAACAGCTATTGGAGAATAATAAAGTAGATGCGCCTCCTGAGTTCCTCTGGTGTGCATATTCTCTTGACCTCATCTCAATCCTCACCTGTTGACACGGACCCCCGACACCTGCCTAGGGGCCAGACCCCAACATTATGTCTTTATAAGGTGATTTAACACAAGTACTTTTTTATAGTAACAGAAATATGACTAAAACAGGCATCATTATTATTGGACAGCTGTAGTTAATTCTCTCTGAATAAAAGAGACCTTTTATTTTCCTTCATGGGAAAACATTTAGATGGCATTTCTATTGCTTGCTGACAATAGGATGACCCCTTCTAACTTGATTTTGGCTGACAATGCTTGATGCACAGTTCCCCACCTTCTTTTGGATCCTTGGCTCATGAGCTATCTATGTTCATGAACTCCTAAAGAAGACTATGAGACTAAGAAAGGTTGCAGAGAACCAAAATGGAAAAAGCATGGGTTGACAATGAGCCTGTAGCTTACAGCCCAGGCTCTCCATGCCCTGCTGCATTGAGCTGTGATAAGAACAAGAAATAAACTTTTATTTTGATAATCAAATGAAATTGGGAAATATTGGATAGTACCCTAGAGATCATGCTGTCAGTGCCTTGCTCATGTCCCCAAGCCCTTAGCATTTCATAACTGTGATTATGGAAAGATTTTAAAGATGTATGTGTTTATAAGTAATTTCTTTATTCTACTCTATGCTTGGTTGATAATTTCCCTGGGTATAGAATTTGATATCTCCTATCTGAATCCCCATTGCCAGCACATGCAATAATTATTTTTTAATTCAAGGCTGTTTACTCACCAAAGTCTACATGTGCAGCAGGCCAGATATTTCATGGAATTAGACACCTTTTGCTTTCCAGCAGCCTTTAACCAATAATCAGTGAAATTCTATGCAAACAATTCCCTTTCCATGAACATCTTTTGAGAAAACTTTGCATTGGGCATTCTCTCCCAGATCCAATAATTTTCCTCCAAGGATTAATCTACAGTCACCAGTGGTGGCAGCTGACTTAATATAGCCTTTGCTTCAACCCGCCTTCCCTTCCTAATCTTCTGTCCTTGGTCATTTTCCAATGTCTCCTTATATTCCAAATGAACCATCTCCACCCAAGTCCCTTGGGTGTTTTTGAGAAAAACCCAAACCAAGGCAACTACTTAACCTTTACAGACTTATATAGAGAGTTTTCTTATTCAGAAACACATAAGCTCAGTTTGGCCTGAAATTTCCCTTTCTAGCTCTGCAAATGTGAATAACACAATCAGATTCTCTAAAGCCTCAGGTTTTCCACTGGAAAAATGGAAGTTAGAACAGCAATTATTTCATAGCATTGTTCTTATAGACTACAGGTAATGAGAATTTTACAAATCATATATTATACAGTAAGGACTGACTAAATTATAATATTTTATTACCAGTCAGTAGAACGATAGTAGTGGAAGTGATGATATTTGAATTCAATGTGTATTATTGGCAAACTAGGATACTTTCCCTGATGTTATGCCAAACTCCCTAATAATTACCAAGTCATTTCTGAAATGCTTTATTTCAGTTCTATATTTTTTTCTGTATCAATATTGTGTGTACACAAGTTTAGAGCTGGATAGTTTTGAAAGGTTTGCTCTGAGAAATGGTATCCATCTACAATCTATAGTTCACCTTTCCAGAGACAACCATATTTATTTGACTACTTGATTCTTCGGTGTCTATCGCCATTATCAGTATAATATGTTTATAATGCTATTTGTTGATTTTATTTTAGGTATTACCTATTGATGTCCTACTATGGAGAGAAGGTTTTAGCTTATTTTCTTTTCCTGACCCTATCACACATGCACATCCTTTACATTCCCATAACCTTGCTAATAATTTTGTATTAACATTCAATCTCAATATAATTGTGATTACTCAAAATTTTGTTTTTAAACTTGTGTGTCTTGGAATAATTTATTTTCTGTATTTTTGCTTGTCTGATAATTTCACGTCCTATACCTTCACAAACACGTATCTTTTTGCTTCAGATTTCTAAAGTGTCATCACTGTCATGCTTTTGGCTTAAGGTCATTTTTTATTCCTATGTTTATGTGAATTGTGCTGACTATGACTGCTTTTGCTTCTTTTCCAACTCCTAACTTATGAGATAGTGAAATGTCTGCATAATGGATTTGGCGTAAGCCTAAATGTATTTTTTTTCCTAAGCACTTGACCTTTTCTAGTCTGGAAATAAGTATCTTTTCTTTTATCATAACATTTTCTTATGTTGTTTTGTTGATGACAATCTTTCCCTTCTCCTCTAATTTTTCTTTTTTTCCCAACTTGAAGTGTATTTATTGATACTGGCCTCCCTGGAATATTTCTATAATTCTATACTTTACTTCTTATTCCTCTTGTTTCTCATCTTGCTCTTCTCTGTCTCATGTATATACATACATATATGACATTTATATATATATATATTTATATATATACATATATGAATGTGTATATGTATATATAATTGGAGGGAAGTCTACTTTCTATTCTGTTTCTACAATTTTATCATCTAGCCTTAGCCTTATATGTCTCATTTTTTTACTCTACGCTATTATATTTCCAAAGGTTCTTGTTATACTCAATCTTTCTTCTGGTTACATGTGTATAATATTTAGTTGTTGTTTTTTCCTTATGTGAAGATATTATTATTTTTTTCTTTTTTTGCAGTACTGGGGATTGAACCCAGGGGCATTCTATCTCTGAGCTACACCCCCAGTCCTATTTTTTGTTCTTTATTTTGAAACAAGGTCTCACTAAGTTGTGGAGGGCCTCGCTAAGTAGGTGAGGCTGGCTGAGAACCCAGATCCTCCTTCTCTGCCTCTCCAGTACTGGGATTATAACATGTGACACCATGCCTAACAAGATATTAATTTTTTAAAAGTTTTCTCACCCTCAAGAATTTTTTTCCTATATACAACTTTTTTTGGACTGTGAATGGATTTTATATTTCACAAAGAAGTTTTTCTCATTTGTCTGCTAATCCTCTGCTGGGTGTTCACACTTGGAAGTGGGAGATTACAAATATGTTTGAGAGCTCTGTGTGCTCTTCAACTTGTAGTTACTTTATGAGATGGTCTGGCTGGAATTTTTTCATAATACCTTTGCAATTTTTGTTCTAGTATCCATCAGGTCCTTGAAGAAAATGTCTTCTAGTGCCCCTCCAGGAGGCAACCAGCTGGAAAACTGTAGTATTAGCACTCAGCAAGTTCTTCACAACTGACTTTTTGTGCTCTGTCCAGACTAATTCTATTTTACCTTTTCCAGAGACTTCAGTCCTTTGAAATAAATAAAAAACATAAGCAATAAGATACACTGAATAGTGTCACAGAAATAGGGATTCAATTTCTTTAATCAACTTTGGCTTATCCTATTAAATTAAGATGGAAGAAATAAAATAAATATGTAGAAAAGAAACATAAATTGAGAACAAGGAAATTTTAACTTACATATTGAATCCAGTGACAAAATTCTCCAATACCCTTACTCCTTAGCCAGGTCCCTTATTCCCAAATTTCTGAGGAATTACCAGTCTTTACTAATTTCCCTGAGCACTATTGACTATCCTCAGATAGGTACCTATTCAAACAACAGACCACACAAAATATCTAAAAAGATGGCCCAGACACTATACTGGAATTCATTTACAAAGTACCTTGAATTGTTAATTTTCCAACCTAGAAATAGTTAAGCAGAAGAGATATCTATTGGTGAGAGGACAGAGGTTAAACAAAAAAGTAATCTCTTTGGGCACTGTTAGCCATCCCACATATGACTACTTTAAACAGAAAACCAACTTCCTTGGGCATTGTTAGCAGTCCCTGAATTTTCTGCACAAAAGATATACCCATTTATAAGACAGTGAAGGCCCCACCAGGACACCTGGAGATGACCAAAACACACTAAAATTATCTTGTGGACTACCAGACTGATGTTACCCTTACGTAACTCTTCCTACCCACTCCTATAAAAGAAGAACCATGAACCCCCAAATGTGTCTCTCTTACTCTACAGATGGCCCACACTCTCCTTTGAGTGTGTATTTCTTGCTTTCCTAATAAATCTCTGTCTATGTCTCTGACTGGATTGTCCTGAGATTCTTTTCCATCATGTAAGCCAAGGACCTTCGAGGTCCTGAGTTCCCCTTTCTCCACAACTGGGAACTGCTCTGGACCCTTCATAGAATCAACCCCTCTATTGTTACTACTAACTTGAGTCTTTTACTCCACTTGTAAGGTATCTCTGCTGTAAATTCCTGAGCCTTTGGATAATTCCACAACATAATTTAGGTTGACTTTCAGCTTTCCCCACTTTTGGCTTAGAATTCTAAGTTTTGAGATTTGCCATTCCATTTTCTACTCATCTACTTATATTGTAACTCCTGTGAGCTTTTGGTATTGTCTTTTCTTCCATTCTGCATACTTAACAGATTTATTTTAACATAATCCCATTACTTTGAGCTCAGAGTACTTTCAGGAGGGAATTAAAGTAGATTTGCAAAAATAATCTGCCATTTTTAGAGAGGAGTTCTGCTTTAAACTTTAGATGACATTGTTTTACAAGAAGAAAATTTGTATAAAAATGGTCCTTTTCTAAGTCTAGTCAACAACAATAATTAGAAGCTTAAAAATCATAGCAGTTTTTATAAAGTATGAACTACCACATTTAGTAATAGCAAATTAAACATGCACACACTCAAAAAAATTTAGAATCACAGTTGGAAATTCTTATGGATTCTCACTCTTAATAAGTAAAGAACAAAATCCGACGAGCAAAACCCATGCTATTCTATTCTATCTTTTTCAGTCTTTTTCTTTCCTCCTCCCTCACTTCTTGTTCTGAGAGTTATCCTTGGGGAAACTCACAAATGCTGTGTGCATGTATATTTCTATCATTCTAAAACAGAGGTGTCTCCTCTTATTGTGTTCTTGTCCAGTGGATTTCAACAAATGAAGTCCATGGACTAACAAAAGTTATAGAAATATGAAAGTTCATTTTAAGTTAAGGAAAGATAGAAGACAAAAACATCTCCCCTCTACCGCATGAGGGGAAGGGTCCCTAAAAGAGAATAATCACTGAATCTCTTGGGAGGTGGGCTTTTATACCTCACTGAGGTTCCCCATCTGCTATTTTATGATTGGTCAGAATTGGGTATTGGGGGACCAATGTCTTTTGCCCAATTTCAATTCTTAATTTAATTATCTTATGGGCTGGTTGGCCCAGATCTCCTGACACCCACTGGTCTTTTACCTCCCTGCTCACCTCCCTCCACCTCACAGAAGGTGATACAGATGGCCTTTTTTAATCCCTCCTACCCCAGGTCTGCTGCCCTGCCTCAACTCTGAATCTGATTATGAGATATAATTACAATGCACCAAGACTATATAAACACACGCAAACACTTTAAAATAAAACCATATATATATATATATATATATATATATATATATATATATATATATATATATATATATAATTGGTGCCTTTTAAACATAAATCTATGTTAGGTACAAGCTGATAAAGGCATACATGTACACATTTCTCCTTTAACTCCTTCCCCAATTCCCACCCCACTTCCTCACCCTCCCTCCTTCTCAAGTTTAGTTTAGTGATTGACCTTGATATATTTGTGAAACTACATCATGCACATTAGGGTGCCCCCCCATCCATCCCATTCGGTTAAGCCAACTTCTTTGCTTATGGAGGGTCTCTCTTTTTTCAACTGGAGACCCTTTTATACCCCATCTTCTCCCTAGCATCCACATATTAGGGGCAGCATACAATTTTTTACTTTTTGTGAGTGACTAATCTCACTTAACATAATGTTTTCCAGTTCCATCCATTTTCCGGCAAATAACATGATTTTGTTTTTCTTTATGGCTGAGTAAAATTCCATTGTGTAAATATCCCATAGTTTTGTAATACATACATTTGTCGATGGATGTCTTGGCTGTTTCCATAGTTTGGGAATTGTGAATTGTGCAGCTATAAACATAGATACACATGTGTTGGTCTGATAGTTTGGTTTCCATTCTTTTGGGTAGATACCCAGAAGTGGTATTACTGGATCATATGGTAGGATCATTCCCATTTGTCTGAGGATCCTCCATACTGTTTTCCAAAGTGGTTGCACTAATTTGCAATCCCACCAACAATGTATTAGGGTTCCTGCTTCTCCACACCCTTGCCAGCATTTGTTGTTGTTTGTGTTCTTGAAAATTGTCATTCCGATTGGAGTTAGATGAAATCTCAAGGTAGTTTTTATTTGCATCTCTCTGATTGCTAATGATGTTGAACATTTCATCATACATTTATTGGCCATTTGTATTTCTGCTTTTATGAAGAGTCTATTTAGATCCTTTTCCCATTTTTTGATTGGTTTGTTTGTTTTCTCAGCTGTGATTTTCTTGAGTTCTCTGTATATCCTAGATATTAGACCCCTATCAGATGAGTAGGTGGGCTCCCTCTTGAGGTTCATGATATTTTCCTTTGCTGCACAGAAGCTCTTAAATTTAATGCAATCCCATGTATTGATCTTCCTTTGAGTTGCTTGTGCTTTTGGGGTCTTGTTGAGAAAGTTTTTACCTGTGCCTATGTGTTCAAGTGTTGGACCTATGCCCTCTTTAAGTAGCTGCAAGGTATCTGGCCTGACTTCCAGGTTTTGACCCACCCTGAGTTGACTCTTGTGCAGGATGAGAAAGTGGGGTTTATTTCCATTTCCCTGCATATGGTTAACCCGTTTGCCAAAACCATTTGTTAAAGAGGCTATCTTTTTTCCAGTATATATTTTTGGCTCCTTTGTCAAAAATCAGTTGACTGTAAGCATGTGGGTTTGTTTCTGAATCTTCTATTCTGCTCCATTGGTCTATGTGTCTGTTTTTATGCCAGTACCATGCTGTTTTTATTACTGTGGCTTTGTAGTAGAGTTTGAAGTCAGGTATTGTGATACCACCTGGATGGTTCTTGTTGCTAAGAACTCCTTTGGCTATCCTGGGCTTTTTGTTGTTCCAAATGAATTTAAAGACTGATTTTTCTATGTGTTTGAGGAGTGACCTTGGTTATTTCATGAGTACTGCATTGAATCTGTAGATCACTTTTGGGAGGATGGCCATTTTGATGTCATTTATTCTGCCTATCCAGGAGTATGGTAGGTCTTTCCATCTTCTAGGATCTTCATCAATTTCTTTTTACAACTTTTTATAGTTTTTCTTATAGAGGTCTCTTACTTCCCTGGTTAGGTTTATTCATAAGTATTTTATTTTTCGGGGTGCTATTGTGAGTGGAATTGTTTTCTGGATTTCTTTTTCAGTGGATTTATGGTTGGCATACAGAAAAGCTTCTGATTTTTTAATATTTATTTTGTATCCAGACACTTTGCTGAATTTGTTGATCAGCTCTATAAGTTTTTTGGTTGAGTTTGTTGGGTCTTTTAAGTATAGTATCATGTCTTCTACCAACAGGGATAGTTTTAATTCTTCTTTCCCTATTTTTACCGATTGATTTCCTTCTCTTGCCTTATTGCTCTGGCTAGAATCTTAAGTACTATTTTGAACCAAAGAGATGATAATGGACATCTGTGTCTTGTTCCTGTTTTTAGTGGGAACTCTTGCAGTTCTTCTCCATTTAATATAATGTGGGCTGTGGGCCTATTGTATATTGCCTCTATGATGTTGAGGTACATTCCTTCTATTCCGATTCTCTGATGTGCTTTTAGAATGAATGGGTGTTGGATCTTTTCAAATGCTTTTTCAGCATCAATTGAGATGATCATGTGATTTTTGTCTTTGATTTTGTTTACGTGGTGAATTACATGTATTGTTTGTCGAATGTTGAACCAGCCTTGCATCCCTGGGATGAACCCAAGTTGGTCATAGTGTATAATTTTTTTGATGTGGTTTTGAATGTCAATTACTACTATTTTGTTTAGCAGTTTTGCATCTACGTTCATCAATGATATAGGCCTATAGTTTAATCTTCTTGAGCTATCTTTATTTGGCTTCGGTATTAATGTGATGTTGGCTTCATAGAATGTGTTTGGGAGGGTCCCATTTCATTCTATTTCATGGAATAGTTTGAGGAGTATTGGGATTAGCTCTTCTATAAAAGTTTTATAATATTCACTTGGAAAACCATCTGGCCATGGGTAATTATTTGATGGTAAACTCTTTATTGCTGTTTCTATCTCTTTGATTGCTATGGTTGGTTTAAGTTTTCTATATCTTCTTGACTCAATTTAGGAAGGTTATATGTGTCTAGAAATTTGTCAATATCTTCTAGATTTACCATTTTGTTGGATTATAGTTTTTCAAAATAGTTTCTGATGATCCTATGTATTTCCATACTGTCAGTGGTAATATCACCCTTTTCATCTTTTATTTTGGTTATTTGGGTTAATTCTCTCTTTCTTTTGGTTAGGTTGGTCAATAGTTTATCTATCTTGTTTATTTTTTCAAGAAACCAGCTTTTGATTTTGTTGATTTTCTGTATTATATTTTTATTCTCTACTTCATTAATTTCTGCTCTGGTTTTCATATTTTCCTGCCTTCTATTAGCTTTGGGTTTGGACTGTTCTTGTTTTTCTAGTGCTTGGAGCTGTGTCATTAGGTTATTTATTTGGTGATTTTCTGTTCTTCTTATGTGGCACTCAGTGCTATAAATTTTCCTCTGAGTACTGCTTTCAACGTGTCCCAGAGGTTTTGATATGTTGTGTCTCTGTTTTCACTGGTTTCTAGGAATTTTTTAATTTCTCCCCTTACTTCTTCTATGACCCCATTCTCATTCAGCAATGTCATGTTCAGTCTCCATTTGTTTACCTGGTTACTCTGGGTCTTCTTAGAATTTTTTTTTTCTAGTTTCACTCCATTGTGGTCTGAAAAGATGCAAGGAATTATGGTACATTTTTTAAATTTGCCAGTGCTCGCTTTGTGGCCCAGAATGAGGTCTATTTTGGAGAAGGTTCCATGTGCAGATGAGAAAAATGTGAATTCAGCTGTAGTTGGGTGAAAGACTCTATATGTGTCTAATGGATCCATTTGGTTTATGGTATTCTTTAGGTCTGAGTCATCTCTACTGACCTTTTGTTTAAAAGATAGGCCTAGTGATGTGAAAGGAGTATTGAAGTCTCCCAGTATTAGTTTATTGGAGTCTATGTGTGTCTTTATATCACACAGAGTTTGTTTTATGAAAGTGGCTGCACCTATGTTTGGGGTACAGATGTTGATAATTGTAATTTCCTCTTGCTTGATTGTTCCTTTTACTAGTAAAAAATGACCTGCTTTGTCCCTTCTGATGAGCTTAGGCTTGAAGTCTAATTTATCTGATATCATGGTTACTACTCCTGCTTGTCTTCAGGTTCCATTACCATGGATTACGTTATTTCAGCCCTTTACCTTTAATTTGTGGGAATCTTTGCTTGTAAGGTGTGTTTCTTGCAGGCAGCATATAGATGGATCCTGGGTTTTGATCCATTTTGCCACCTTGTGACTTTTTATTGGGGAGTTCAGACCATTTATATTCAGTGTGATTATTGAGAGATGTTTAATTCCTAACATTTTGAGTTTTGACTTCTGTTTTCAGTAGTGTTTGTTTATTCTTCTTTGCTTAGTTGTTTGCTTCCTGGAAATTATTGTTTCTCTGGTTCTGATTTTACTTGTTAGTTCTTCTTTGTAGTTAATCTCTTTGAGTATTTTCTCCAGTGCTGGTTTGGAAGACAAAAATTCTTTCAGTTCTGTTTGTCATGGAAGGTTTTTATATCCCTGTCAGTTTTGAGAGAGAGTTTTGCTGGGCATGAGAATATTGGCTGCAAGTTATTTTCTTTCAGAGTTTGGAATATGTTACTCCAGTCCCTCCTGGCTTTTATAACTTGATTAGGGAAGTCTGGAGTGATTCTAATTGGTTTGCCTCTAAATGTCACTTGGCCTTTTACTTTTGTTGCCTTTAGAATTCTCTTCTTAGCCTCCACATAATTCAACTTGATTATTATGTGGCATGGTGAACCTCTTCTTTGGTCTTGTCTTGAGGGAGTTCTGTATGTTTCCTGTACCTGTGTGTAAACTTCTCTTTCTATGTTTGGAAAATTCTCTGATATTACTTCTTTGAAAAAAATTGTTTATTCCATAAGTTTCAACTTCTAATCCCTATTCTATGCCTATTAATCTTAGGTTAGCTCTTTTAAAATTGGCCCAGATCTTTTCAATGTCCAATTCATACTGTTGATTTTTTTCTCTAAATTTGTACTATGGATTCATTTTTGGAATGGTCATCCATCTTCTAAGAGTGATATATTATTTTCCATGTGGTCTAGTCTATTGTTTATGGTTTGTATTGATGCCCTCATTTCAGTTATTTCATCTTTCACGTCCTTCAATGCTTCTCTTTGGTTTCTTTTCAAGTCATCAGATTCTTTGTTTATTTGTTCCTTTATTTCTTTCCAACTCTCCCTACATTCTCTCCAAAAATCCTGTATTGTTTCTAGTATTAAAGATCTGAATTGCTCTTCTGGTAATCTCTGCCATTCTGGGTTGGTGAGATCTGTTATTGAGGGGTTGTGGTGGCTCATTCTTTCTCTGCTCTTTTTCCTTCCCATGGTTCCTTGTTCTTAAATTTATATCTTTGCTGCTCTTGCAAGTTTTCTTGTCCAATCTCTGTGGTGGGGGTTTAGAGGTGTCTGCTGGTATATACAGGGACAGATTGTGCTCAGTAGTAAGGGTTGGGTGAGAAGTCACAGTGATGAATGCAATAATAGGGTAAAGTAGAGGGTATGGTCCAGCGGAATAAGAGGTTGAGTGTGTTGAGGTGATATATTGTGAAGATTAAAGATGGTAGATATGTTGGGGGATTCTGGTAGTTGATGTAGAGTTTTGAGTGTGGTAGTATGAGATAGTCTTGATATGAGACAGGGAAAAAAGCAAAAAGAAAGGAGAGGAGGAAAAGTGTTGAGGAGAAGAATATAGATGGGAGAAAGGGAGGGATGTTTGTAAAAGGAATAAGGAGGAGATTCAACAAACTAAGCAAGATATAACAAAGCAACCAATCATCCAAACAAACATAAATAAATCAAGGCAATACAAAACAAAAACAGTAAAAACAGTTAAAACATAACACCAAAAAAGAGAACAAAAAACAAAACCAAAAAAATCCCCAAACCAAAAAACAACAACAAGGAACAAAAACAAAAACCCTGCTTGTTCATAAGTACAGAGCTTAAATTTTCAAATGTGTCTATGGCATTTTTTTTTGCTCTGTCATTGCAGGCAGGGGGTTCTGCTGATACCTCCCCTGCTGCAAGCTTGTGTCTCTGAGCTTTCCACAGGGCCTGTCTGCCTCCATCTCCCTCTCTCTCTCTCTCTCTCTCTCTCTCTCTCTCTCTCTCTCTGCCTTTGCTGGTGGCTGGAGTATAGTCTAAATGCCAGGCATTTTCAGTGTGCCTGGAAGTTCTGTATGCCCTATGTGCACTGGGTTCTTCCAGCATGTCTGTTCCTATCTAATGGCTAGAAGGGCACCCACACAGACTGAGTTTGTCCTTTGTATAGGGGCCCCATACTTCAGGAGTGCAATCCAATTTACAGATCCTTGCTGCTCTGTCTCCAGTGGGAGGTGTAAGCTGGGTGATCTTGATGCAGGCTTAAGATGGTTGTCCCAGGTGTTCTTGATCGCTGTTGATCCTGTGGGTATATGCAGCTTGATTACACTATGGAGTTCCATAGTTGCTTACTCCACCTCTGGTCACTGAGGGTGTAGGAGGTCAATGATGGTCTGAGTAGCTGGCAGAATCCTGGCTAGGAAAATGGTGGCACGCGAAATGGCAGCCTCCAGGTCATGGCGCGTGCTGGCTCCTTTGCTCTCCCTGGGTTTTGTTCAGCTGCTCTCGTTGCCTTGTTCACTCTTCTGCCACTTGGTTCCTCCTTCCTTCTGCCAAGAAGCTGCATTTGTGGCAGTCTTGATTCAAGCACTGCAGTACAGTTGGTTGCCGCTACGGAGGGAGAGGTGAGCTGGGGTGGTCCCTCCGGGGCTTATGCTGGTCATCCCATGCGTTCCAGTCACTACGGCGCCTGGGTAGTCATCCGCCACCTGGGTAGGATGAGGAGTTCTGGAGTCGCTTACTCCATGCCTGGTCGCTGGATGTGTGGTGTTGGTAGACCTTAATGGCCACCGCAGCTCTGCGGCTTGAGGCCACCACCACACGTTTGGGCTTCTTTGCTCTCCCTGGTCGGCTCTCTGGGTTTTCTTTTTAGTTGTAGATCAAATTTCGCTTTTTTGTTGCTTTTATTTTTCTTCTGTTAAGAAGCTGCTTTTATAGCAGATTTGATTCGAGCTCACAGCGCCTGAGGCAAGGTGTTTCACTCAGACGCCACCTTGGAAGCTTCACCACTATTCTTAAGAATATAGTATTTGGTATTATATTTCTCAAAGTAGACTTCTTATTTAACAAAATGAAAAATCAGATAATTGTTGAGGTTTTTTATTTTTATCTTCATTGTGGCCATGTCATTTTTAATCATCCCTCTGAATTAAAGAGCAGATTTTTAGTCTAAATTTTACTGAAAGCACAGATACTTAAAGATTGTTTTTCTTTTATCCACCTCCACCTGTGTCTTCCCCAAATAAGTACTGAAAGGTAATCTTAATGATGAAGGAGACAACGCACCCTACATGCACCCATCCCTACCCCAGATGCAGCTGTGGCTTGAGCTTGATTCCTAGTACCTGCTTTCATTTCTGTCTTGGTTTGGGACACTTAAAAAGTTTCTTGTCTTTATATCCTTTTTTCCTTCCTTCTTTCTTCCTTTATTTTTGGCTCGGGTGCCATTTAACAGTCTTTTTTGTTAAATTGTATGCCGTCTTTCTAAGCGCCAGAGGGTTTAATTCTGGAGGACTGTTGCTTTTTATTATCTGTTATAAACCTGGAACCAGAAATTTTGCACCATCCTAACTTTAAGGCTGGAAGCCAAGTTATTTTTTCTCCCCAGTGAGGTCTGTTTCAGAATTGTGAATTTGTGTGTGTGATGATTCAAATAGGCATCCCCTGGAACTTTGCACCTGCAGTGCTCAGGGCAGAGAGCATCCTGTTGAACTGACACTTTTGCAGAGAAGTTGCATAACTTGTACAAGTCACCCACTAGCTAAAGGATAGACACAAGCTAGTGTCCAGAAGCCCTGTCTCTCAACCCTGTGCCTTTTCCACACACTGCTTCATTGCTTCTTTCTATTTATTTATTTATTTATTTATTTATTTATTTATTTATTTATGTATTTATTTATTTATTTATTTATATTGGTGCCTTGTAATCATACATCTAAATGAGATACATGCTGGTAGAGGCATACATGTACACAGCACTCATTTAACCCTTCCCCAATTCCCATCCCATTCCCTTCCCCCTCCCTCCTTCTCATGTTCCACTTAGTGATTGACTTTGATATGTTTGTGAATGCACATCATGTGCATTAGTGTGCATGGGTGGTTCAGTGGTAGAATTCTTGCCTGCCGTGCTCCTTTCTCTAAAAGTACACAAGCTTCTCCTTTTGAAACTAGATCATATAGAAGAAACAAACAAAAATTCATAGTCTTTGGATATAAAGAGACACGTCTCTATCACGCTGAACTTTATAATGATGTGTAATTACAGTATACCAATAGAGAGAGAGGGAAGAGAGAAAAAGAGAGAGGGAGAGAGAAGTTTTGACTCCTGGTTCTGACATTTACAGAATTCAGATATGTAATGGTGACAACCATGACACCCTTTGATCCAGTATCAAGTCACTCCTTCGCAAAACAAAAGTCATACCTACTTGTCAGTGTTGTCTTGATTAGAAAAAGACCTGGTGTATGAAAAATACTTTTGCAAAGTTTTATACACAGATATTCCATAATAATAATAATAATAATAATAATAATAATAATAATAATAATAATAAGGCTTGCAATAGTTATTATAATTATTATTGAGAACAATGCTTTTGTGTACACTTTTCTTCTGGTCTTATATTATGTCTTTCATAAAACACATCATTTCAGTTAGGGTTAGCTGAGTTGCTTCCAGTGCTATACTCCTAATTGATTGTCAGTGAGTACCTTTTCTTACTCATTAAAATATAGATAAAGCCTTCTCTGTGCCTGATGTGGCACAGAGAAGTTTTTTTTGTTTTTTTTTTTTTTTTTTCCGGTACTGGGGATTGAACTCAGGGGCGTTCTACCTCCAAGCTATACCCCCAGCCCTATTTTTTAATTCTTTATTTTGAAACCGAGTCTCACTAAGTTGCGGAGTGTCTCACTAGGTAGGTGAGGCTGGCCTCGAACCCGGATCCTCCGGTCTCAGCCTCCCGAATGCTGGGATTACAAGCGTGCGCCACCACGCCCGGCTGAGAAGTTTTTAATCTTTAAATTATTTTAAGTTGCTGAGGGTCTCTCTAAGTTGCTGAGGCTAGCTTAGAACCTGTGATCCTCCTGTCTCAGCCTCCCAAGTATTGAGATTACAGCCACACCGAAACTTGTTAAATACTGCACGCATTTTGCATTATGAATCTTATTTCCAAAGCTACTGGATGTGGTCTAAATTAGCTCTGGCTGCTTGATTTTCAAAATCCAGTCCAATCAAGGTAAGGTACGCCTTACTGAGAAAAAAACTGCAACTTGCCCACTGTTTTACCAGCATAGGTACTGGAAGCCCAGACTCCTTTTCAGAATGATGAAGAGTTTATAAATATGACTAGCACTTCACACAGAATTCAAAGGGAGGGAGAGAGAACCAGCACTTACTTGATAAAGAAAACATTGATTTGCTTTTCTAAACCCTTTTCACTAAAACTCACTAACGTGTTTCTCTCTTGTCATACAACAGCACTGTTGGCTTAAAGGCTTTTATAGATTTATTTTTTCCACATAACAACCACCACCTCTTTCGTGGTCAAATGCCATTGCACCTCATCTTTGAGAATAAACAGTTCCTGCTTTGATTCTGTGATCTTTCATCTTGCTAGCCTTTTATCACACTGCTTTTGCCAAAAGCCATCCCAGTCATCTGATCTCAAGCTCCCCATTTCAGATCCCACCGCTTCTCATTGTGTTTATGCTTTTAATCTCAGAGTAGCCTATCAGGTGACTTTTCTCAGAAAACCATATTTCCCACTTGGATATTTGTGATACCACTATTTTCAGTTTTAAAAATTACCAAGGCTTCTACTATTTCTTTACACAGATGCAAAATTTATAACAAAATATTTCAATAGTTTATACATCATCATTTTATAAAGTCTTTCTCTGTTTGCAGGCAGTGGGTATACTCAGGATTATATTAATTAGCCTGTTATTCATTTATTCACAGCCTTATACTTTACAAAATGTTTTCAAACAGATAAATTTGTTTTATTTCAGTTACATTCCTGACACCTTAAGAAAAACCATTAAGAATGGTTTTTAATTTTTTTTTTAATAAAGAAACTATGACTCAGGGATTTAGGCAGCTCATCAGAGTTCTCTTTAGTAATAAATGCAACTAACATTGAAGTCCATATTTTCTGTCTCTTTACCTTCTGTGATATATATCATACTAGTCACTGCATATCACCGTTGTACAGCACATACTTAAAAATACAAATATAGAGATAATCAAGACATCTTTTCAAGGTCAAATCTATTCCAAAATAGACTTGAAGTACAGACTCAGCATGATACAGCTGTGAAAAGCAAAGGACTTGTAATCAGAAGAAGCTAGATTTGGAAATTGAGTCTATTAATTAATCACTGAATTACCCTTTACCCAGATATTTATACAAGGCTAATGCAGAAGTTACTGTAGAGTCTGAATGAAAAATGTAGTGAAGAGATAACCATGGCATCATGCAAACAATAAATAATAAGTAGTGCTTATTAGTACAAGGTCAGACACAACTTGGAATATTTTTGAACTTGGCATCCCATTTTGAACTCAGAATTCAATATTATTTCACCTGCATATGTGTTCCTTTATTCAACTTCTGCCACTTGATACCTATCAGAATCAATCTTCCTCTCTCTCTCTCTCTCTCTCTCTCTCTCTCTCTCTCTCTCTTTCCTCTCTCTCTCTCCTCTCTCTCTCTCTCTCTCTCTCTCTCTCTCTCTCTCTCTCTCTCTCTCTCTCTCTCTCTCTCTGTCATGATTTATATAAACTATTCAACAACAATAATAAGGGATTTTTAGACATCTCAGCCAACACCTTAGTTTCATAATGGAGAACCTTAGTCAAAGGTTAAATGGGTCAAAGACAGAGATAGATAATTGGTTTGAACTTCAAATATGGATATGCATTTGCATATGCACTTCATAAATAGTACAAGGTTTTAAAAAAAGGAGATCAAGCTGAGTCAACTTTATTGAGTCATAAAGGATTCCAGGAGAGGATTCTTAGCAAGGAGAGAAAATGTTGGTATGATACCTCTCAGACTATCCCTTAATTCACCAGAGTTAAAGGTTGCCCCTAACCCTGTAGACATTCTGATTTTAATTTCTTAACTAATGCCCCAAATGCTTACCCACTATTTAGAATGCAAAATGAGTCCAAAGTCAAAGAGTATTTTCAGCCATAGCCCTTAAGCAGAACTCTCTTTTTCTATTCCTTTCTCTTTGTTCTTTTTATTCACTACTTTGTCTCTGTTCTCTCTTTTCTGAGCCCTGATGATGATCTTGTTTCAGTTTTAACTGTAATTATGCATAATAATGATCTGATGTCTCGGATTAAGACTGCATTTCATCCATTGAGACTGTCATCTATGTCACTGGCTTTCAAACTTATTTGGCCATGAACTCCAGGAAGAGGTAAAATTTACTTCAAATTCTACACACAAATATACAAACACACACATACACATATATACATACACACAAGCAAACAGTTCATGAAGTGTGTACTCATGTTATATGCATCATGATTTATAATATCGTCTATTGTGATCTGTTTCTTCTTCTAAAAAGTTGTGAGCCCACTAATTTTATTTAGTATCATCTCTAATAAGTTAGAAGGCACAGCTTGAGAAAATTTGTCTAAATTGAGACAAAGAAGAAAGGTATTCACTTTAATGTGAGCTATGTTTATTTCTGGATTGAAAATTATTAAATGATAGACACTTTCTTTTTTTGTACATATCTCTATCACCAGAATATTTAAATAGGTCATTATTTGGGGAAAAAAATGAATATGTCAATCAAAAAAATCAATCAAGAGAAAAGAGTCAAATTTTAAAGCCATAATAAGGCATATGTAATTTTTATTACTAACCTCCCAGGAATCAAGTAGAATACACCTTAGGACAATATTAACATGTTGAAGATAAAGGAGGGAACTTGTTACGGTGCCAGAAGTAGAAAGTGTTCTGTCTCCTAATCAGTAGGCCACCTTGATTAAGTATTCACCTCTCTCAGAATCATGTCATGATTCTGGGACAGGTTAGCAGTCCAACCCCACTTACCACCTATTGTTAAAACACAAAGGAGATTAAATAAATATTTCACACAGTATCAAAATAACAATATCAAGGCAAACAAATTCAAAATAAACACAATTGAATGAGGTTCTAAGAGCTCACGCAGCAGGTCACTGTTTCTGGTGAGTCAGTCAAAGTTTCAAATGTAGGAGCTTCTTTTTGTTTTCAAATATGCAGGCTCTATTTCTCCAACAACGTATGAAGTTCATGGAAAAGTATATTCGCTTTGCCTTGACTGTTTAACCACTGTTATTTGCACTCCTTTGCTAACCACTTTCCTATGTCCAAACCTGTGCAACGCATGTGCTGACCAATGGCCCACACTTTCTATAGTAGCCACATTCTTTCTTTCTTTCTTTTTCATTTTTTTCCAGTACTAGGGATTGAACCCAGGGACATTCTACCTCTGAGGCACACCCCTAGCCCTATTTTTTATTCTTTGTTTTGAAACAGGGTTTCACTAAGTTGTGGAGAGCCTCACGAAGTAGCTGAGGCTGGTCACAAACCCAAATCCTCTGGTCTCAGCCTCCGAAGTACTGAGATTGCAAGTATGCACCACTGCACCTGACTCTTTCTTTCTTTTTTTAATCCAGTTGTTTTTAGTTTGTTTCCACAGTACAGTTTATTTCAACATGTCTATACTAAACCACTAGGAAGAACACAACCTCTTTCTTTTCATGTTACTTGTTTTTTTCTTTTTTTTCTTCATTTCATTCCTTCTTCATTTTCTTCTCTCCCCTTCCTTCCTTCCTTCCTTCCTTCCTTCCTTCCTTCCTTCCTTCCTTCCTTCCTTCCTTCCTAGGTTATAAAAACTGGTGGACAGGAAAAGAGTCTCAGATATTGCTTGCTGGAAGGAAGAATGCACCACCCAAGTGTTCAGAGGTTCTGTCACCAAATCACTGACAATACCCACCCAGAAACAAGAGGAAAATAGCGAAACAGTCCTCAGATAAGGGGTTCACTTTCTTCTACTTTCTACTTTACCAATCTATAGCTGATATGTCTGCAGAATTGCCAATCTGCTGCTGTCTTTTGTTTCTGCTCAAGCTGATCCCAAAGGGAAAAAAATAAAGTGTTACAAAACTTAGGAGAAAGCTTTATTTTTAAACTATGTGTGGGATTCAAAAATGAGAAAATAGATCCCATATATTGACAAAAGTTGCCCCTTGTTAACTCCCAGTTAGTTTAGTTCCAGACAAATATTTTAGAGAACAACAGAAAGAAGCACAGATTAAAAAAGAGAAAAGAAAAGAAAACATTCAGAAGAATATTCTGTTAGATGGGAAGGCATTTTCTCCTTTTCATTCTGTGTCTTTTTAAGCCACAGACTCAGATGCACAACAAAGGTGACAGTAGTAGAAGCAGAGGTCACAGCAGCCAAATTTCCTGAATAGGAAACTATGCTGCTCATACCAGATACTCATCATACCAATGCTAAATTTTCACCCAATTCTGTCTTTGAAAACTCATCCCCTCACATCAGCTTCCTGGTATTTGCATTAATCCATTAGGAGGACACATCTTTTTAAAAACCAAACATAAACTTAAAGATATCAACTTGCAGGCATTCTGTTCAATTAAACTCTTTTAACCGCAACCCACATTATTTAAAGAAAATATTATACAACTCTTGAACTTTATCTGAACCTTCCCAAGAATGCACAGCTCTTCAGGTTATGCCCTGCTCAGTTCCCTGAAGATTGTTACTATTTCTTGACCAATATGAGATTTTGTCAAGAAATGTGTTAATAGAGTCAGAATTGCTTTACACCTACTTTCCTTATGTCTCCAAGAAGTATTTTTAATTTTATGTACCCTAAGCAGAGTAAATAACGAAGGGAAGAGTGGTAAACCACCTCCAGAATTGTCTGTGGAGGAACATCAAAAACAAATTCTCCCTTCATCCCTCTTCCTAGAATACAAAAAAAAAAAAAAAAAAAGATTTACATTCTCTAATCATGAGAAAAAGCAGTACCTCGCTCTTCTCTTCATACAAAGTTCAGAGATATTAAAATGTTTTTTATGCATTAAGTAAGTCCTTTGTCTTGGATAAAGACACTGGCCTCCTACTCCGTAATGAATGACTCACAAAAAAGTCCATTCAATTTGCAGTTTGCCCTGACTTTAAAACAACTAAATAACATACCAAACTGCCTAGTTACCTTTTCATTTTCACTCTCTCTTTGGTTAATTAGTCCCCACCAGACTTTGTATGTGTGTGTGTGTGTATGTGTGTGTGTGTGTGTGTGTGTGTGTGTGTGTGCTCACGTGCCTACGAGTGCACTAGTGATTGAACCTAAGACTTCAAGCCTCATTCATACTAAGTAAGCACTCTACCATTGAGCTACCCCCTCAACTTTTGCCACAATGCTCTGAGGTCAGGATAATCAGAAAAATCTAGAATCATCTATGTTTAGAGGGTAGGAAGGTGATTTCTGGAGTTACATTTTAGACATGAAATTAGTAGGTCTTTTTTTTTCTTTCTTTCTTTTGTTTTTTTTTATTTTGCGGCACTGGGGATTGAACTCAGGGGCATTCTACCTCCGAGCTACACCCCTAGCCCTATTTTGTTGCAGAGTGTCTCACTAGGTAGCTGAGGCTGGCTACGAACCTGGATCCTCTGGTCTCAGCCTCCCAAATGCTGGGATTACAAGCGTGCGTCACCACGCCTGGCTAGTAGTTCTTTTCTTAAAAAAAAAGTATTAATGCACTTTCTCCATCCAGGTCTGATCACACTACAGAATAAAAACTTTATACTAACATGCAAATTAGATAATGATATAAAAATTAAAATTCAGATTGAGCATAAATTTTGTAACTCATTGAACAAATCAAGCCACCATTTATGTCCTATTACATAGTTTACTAGATGGCTACAGTGAAGGACATTAACACATTCCAAAATATCAGCACAAATTCAGTGTGCAAGTTACAAAACCAGCCTCATTCCTCAAGCTGAAAATGTTTACCTTGAAGATCTACAGCTAAACCATTAGTCAGATTCCCTAGAGAAAAGCCTCCAATTCATATTCAAGAAAGTGGAACAAAGTAAATGTTTCGAAACTGTACGATCTAAAAATTCATGGGGAAAATCAACTTATCAGTGTATGTATAATATAAAATGCATCAAATTAAATTAATCAAAATAGTATATTTCTTTATGTGAATGTGTGTATGTGTGTGTGTGAGAGTGTGTGCACATGTGAATAGATAACTTGTTAAAACTGTGGAACTGATTTTATTTTAAGATGGAAAATGACACAACTATTGTATTAAAGACAGCACACCTCTATAACACATTATCCTCACCAAGGAAATTTGCACATTCACAGCCATTATCTCATTCTTAGAGTTTATTGTATCCCTACTTTTCAGATGAACAAAAAGAATCCCGGAGAGTTGAAAGAATTTCCCCAAAAGACAGCTAATTAATTATGGATGATGAAGTAAAATCTTGCTTCTGTTGTGTGTCCCTTTGGCCCAAAAGATGTGTGGGAATTAATCCAAAAGTTAGAGCAGCTACAGCAAGAGGAATAACACATATATATTCATCATCAAAGAGGTAAACTCAGCGCCGTAGTCTCTGATGATTTATAAGCAAGTGTTTGATAATCACTGGGATAAGCCCCCCACTCATAACCCAGGGTTTCCTTTGCTTTCAGTTATTTCATTAGAATATTAGAATCTTCATTCAACCCTCAAGATTTTATAGCTCATTGGGAATTTTAGATATCCAAGTGCAGGAGAAGTCCTTTGAGGAAAAATAGTAGTGCAAAAAAATTGTCATTTGTGGATTAAAGAACAAAGATAATAAGCCTCATTCCGTTCTCTATCACTTATCCATCCTTGAGAATTGTTAAATTGTTCATCAAGTTGAAATTAGAAATCATAGGAAGGAAAGCACATTTCATTTTTATTTATCCATGCTATTAAAGCTAACCACAAATAGCATTCTGCTTGACCTCATAAGACAGACACCAAATATTTTAATAAATGGTCTTACTGTTTAACCACAGCTGATTTTCCTATACCATTTTTTAAATCTCCTTTGGTTCCTAATTTCTGTCTCTTTTACAGGCTAAGCCCATCTCATCCCCCATCTCATCTTTCTAAACCCTTCCCCTTTGTATACTTGAGATTCTCTCATTCTGATAGCTGCAATAAAATTTTGCAGTCATTCCATTCCACCCAAACTCCACAACGTGCTCCTGAGTCTTTACCTCCATCATGTTTTTTGTATAAAATTCATACACTTGCAACTACACAAAAAGGTTTTATCTGCTTCTCAAGATGTCTAAACCCATACTCAGGCACAAGGAAGCATGCCTGCCTGTCAGTGATGAGAACTGGGTGCGTGTGGCTTGACTTGACAGAGAGAAGCTATAGCCTTATTTCTTTCTCCATCTTTTCTGTTAACCTAGTTATATAGAAGCAAGGTCTTTAAGCCACCTGAGATCTTTCCCAGGCCATGTACTGTCCCACACATCACATGTTACTCAATAAAGAAGAATGACAATTAGCCCCACAAAAGTCTCATCCCTCATTTAACCTAGCACTATCACACCCATAGAAGTAGTGCCATTACAGGCCATCCCAGGTCATCTTCCTAGGCAAGTGTAGCATTGGTAAGGGTCCAGCGGGATGGTAACTCTTTACTCACATCAACAAAATGCAATGTCTTCTTCCTTTTCTTGCATTTTCCATAATATTCATTTGATAGTTAATCACATATCAATTTTTGGAACTATTGCTATTGTTAATATTATGGCCATAGACTTTGTTTCTGCTCTCTTATTATGGTCATGGGATGTTAATAATATTTGAGATTGTTTTGTTCTTTCTTTCTAAACTTAGAAAGTTTGTCTTACTTATCTTTGCATGTGGTAGTTGCTGTATTGTTGCAGCATGGAGACCCTTATATATGATACTTATATTATTTTGGTTATTGTCTAGAATTCTTATATCCTGTCATTTTGGCCTAACAATAGAAAAAAATATTTTGAATCCACACAATTTCAGGTTTGGTTATTTATCTACCATACTACTTATTGCTTGACTTTCTGTAGCAATGTGAGCAGGTTTTATTTCCTGAGTCATCATTGGCTTTGGGCTATTAGTTCTTATATACCTTCATACTTTTATGTGACCAGATTGAAAGGGATTAATACTGTTTATAAACATTACATAAACAATTGGCAAACAGAAGGACCAGAATATGTTAAAACTTAAAAAACAAAAAAAAAGCTCAGTTTTATGTGCTCAAAAGTACATATTTTGGGTTCAAATATGCATTTGTTCCAAATAACTGGAGAGTAAAATATCTCCTCTGAACCAAGTCTTATTGGATAAAAATCTCAGAAATGGAGAAAGTACCCATTTTGTTTGATAGGTATTATTATTAAACTCCTTCAATAACACTTTGAGATGGAGATTCTTATCTTTCTTTTACAAATGAGGAATTGAATAAGGAGTTTAATCAGCATTTCTCTGACCAAATAACCATCCAAGACAAAACACAGCTCAACCACAGGGCCCAGTGTCCAAATACCTTCACTTAGTTCTACAGATGATTAGCTGTACAAAAAAGGAGCACATGTGTCTCACAAAGAGAGACTGTGACCTTCTTTGAAGAAAGTGTGACTTAAGCTGGGGAGAATAGAGTGCTTTCACCTGTTTTTAGCCATCTTACCATTACTGAGGTAGAGGAGTTTGAGTCTATCAATCAGGCAGGTACTTGGCTTGAGCATCAGAACTAACCATATGGAACTCTCTGTCTAAAGAGGACAACAAGTGACATCTAATCAAGACAATAGACAAAATCAATACAACCATAGTGCATTCCTAGCAAACAAATTTTAGACCTCATTATCAATAAACTATTACATGGCCTTTCTATAGCAGCCTAGAAAGCAATAGTTATAGTGAGACAATTCACTCTGCACAAAACCTGGGAGAAATATGGCTCCTTCGAAATAGAGTATAAGGTACATTATTGCTACCAATTTCAAATTCAAAGGCATTCATTCAAAAACCACTTTCATACCTGTTATATATCAGGTACTGGCTAAGGAATGGATATAAAGAAATGAGATGCTATCCCTTTCATGAAAAAGCTTTCATTCTTGGGACAAGAGTAACAATTATAAGATAGGGAGATAGAGGGAATAGCAGAATTTTTCATGAGATGATATATGACATCCAAAATTTATATTTAATTAGGCTTTGGGAGTTAAGACTGGGGTAGGTCATAAAAGTCATTTTAGAGATGGTAATATTGAAACAGAGTTTTGAAGGATTACTAATATTTGGTTGGGTGGAGAATGAATGAAAGCTGGCCCTGTGGTAAAGGAGAAAGCAAGGTGTTTCATATAAAGGAATCAGCAAATAAAGGAGAATTGTGACATAGATAGCAAGGACTGGAGTACAGTAGTGACCATTGAACAAGGAAGATAGTATAAACCAGTGTGCCTCTTGCATAAAGAGAAGGGGTAAAAAGTGAAAAGATTCAAATAAATAATTTAATAATAGATATCATCCAGCTCAATTGATTGGGAAGCAAAGGGAGGAAAAATCTCTAGTGAACATTATCCTAAGAAACAAAAATCACAAAGAAATACCTCACTGCAGAAGATCCAAAGTTGCCATTTGTTCTAATGACAAAGACCAGATTAAAATAGACAAGACACCTTTGGAATGAGGATGCTTCATCTAGAAAATCTAGAATAGATGTAATTTTAAAAACCCACTATGAGTCTGTTAAAAATCTCATTATTTCTAAGTGTTTCTAACCTTTTCGGTTGGTGAGAAATGTAGTTCTTTGGGAAAACAGCTCTTAGAAATGTAATCATCAAATGACATTAGTTTCTTCCTGTTCTCGGGGGTTTTAGCCCTTGATGGTTAGAATAAGATGAGAAATAAATAAAATAAAAATTCCTAAACTAAGGGAGTTCATGACTAGCAAGGATACCAGAAAACAAGTAGGTATAATAAAAGAAGAAAATGATTAAAATTCAAGTTTTGACTATTGACAAAGCAACAGGTACTTTGTGGACATTAAGAGAAGCATTAAAGAATGGATAAGGGTTAGCCAGACCATAGAAGAATAAGTTATGCTTCCATTTCTTTTTATAAAAATCTATTTAAGAGTTTAAACATTTAGCTTTTAATTAAGACAAAATTAAGTGACAACAAGTATAGCAACCCATTAGGGTTATTCTTTGAAAGGAGTATGTTTTATAAAATGAGGATAGAGGCTTCTGGGTGAACATAGAAGCCTCAGTGTTTGATTCCCTTGCATCTGGAGTGAGAACAATAAATCACCTCCGTGTGAAGCAAAAGAGAGATCGCATAGAGCCACAGACATTGAATAGCCTTCCCTGAGAAAAAAGAGATGTGTCAGCCAAACCCATCTTTTAAAATATCTATCAGATCACACCACTCCCGATTTCAAGCCCTTAGCTGCTGACTCTTGAAATTAGAATAATTGCAAACTCTTTCTCCTGGCTTCTAAGGCACCCATATTCGGAGCTTGCCTGCTTCTCTCATCTCCTTACCCACCACTCTCCTTTCTTTATGTTCCAGCCACAGAAACCTGCATCCTCTTTGAATGCTACCAGTCTCTCCATCCTTTCTTTATGTTCCAGCCACAGAAACCTGCATCCTCTTTGAATGCTACCAGTCTCTCCAGTCCCTGATCTGTGCACCTGCTGTTTGCTCCTCAAGGAAAGCTGTGACTCCTTAACTCTTTCCATCTCTCTTTTGTCATTTTGCAAGATACGGCAGTGCTGCCCTTCTTAAACTCTTTACAACATTCCTTGCTGATTAGTCTCCAGCTAATGACTGTTGTAGGTTGAACAGGTTGCTCTCAAAACAGGTATTTTAAAGTACTTGTCCCTCAGTTGTTTAAAGAGGTAGTAAAGTAAAAATTAGGTCATTAGGATGAATGAATCCAGATGACTGATGCTCACAGAAAAGGGGAAATTGGGACACAGAGATAGGCACGCAGGAAATGGTTAATGTGAATGTGTACCTACAGGACACATCCACTATTGGCGAACTGATAAATGAAGTTTTCAGGAGTGCAGGATGGAGGGCCAGACATTGGATAGTGGGAAATTCATCATATGAATGAGTACCACCTACGAAGGCTCTTAGGGAATTTGCCTTAGCAAACAAACTCTGAGTTTGTATGATGACTTACTAGATTTGTATGTTATGTTTGATTATGAATGTATCACTACCAATCACACTAGCTTGCACAGGAGGGCAAAGGGGAATTGTGAAGTGAAACACACCAGGAGATGTTGTGTGCATATATGAATGCATCACTTTGAATTGTACTGTGATGGATAAATGTAATGTACCAATAATAAATTTAAAAAAGTAAAATGATTGGCTCAGAAGAGACTTGAAAGTCTACTCCATTATTATCTACAACTGATCTGATTAAAGGCAGGAAATCTTTAATCCATAGAACTACATTGCCAGAATGAGGAGAATCAGATAAAAGATACTTACAGAAGATATTTTAAGAATAATTCCTATATTTGTGAAGATTCTATTGTTTTATGTAAATCTCCTATTTCTTTCTCAAGTAAGATGGTAAAAACTTCTTCAGATTAAAAGGATCTGGAAACTTAGTGGTAATGATAATTGGTTTTCCATGATGTTACTGTTCAATTTTAGAATGTGATGGGGAAAGGCAATATATTGTGAGCCAGAATAGTTACTTTTAATATTTTCAACATCTGTGTATATTTTCTTTCACTACTCTTATATTTATAGTAGGAAGCTTATGCTTATATAATACTGCTGTTTCTCAAGTAAAGAGGACTTTTTTTTAAAAAGAAGTAGATATTTAAAAAAAACAATGACTGTTTAGTATCTCTTTCTGTAAAAATAAGTCATAAAGTCATTTATAACAACTAAACCAGTGCTAAAAGGAAAACTATTTTTCTATTTTTGAATAATCTTCAATAACTCCATTATTGAAATTTTCAAAATTTCAAATCATTTTCAATATCTTTAGTAGGCTTTATCAAGAAAATAAAAACTACTAATTTAGCTTTAAATTTTATAATTTGAACCTGGAAAGATATTTTATATTTTCCAAGTAGTGAGTGTAATTTTTTTTTCTTTTTTACCTAAGAAAACATAAGTGCTTGAAAGCCTATAATCCAATTGAGCCTAAGCATTCTAAGTGACTTCAAGGCATGGATCCCTGGCTGTGTAATAGAATGCATAGGCACCCTCAAGATCACTGCTGATAAGGGATAAGCTTGCGATGGTGTGTTCTCCTTTGAACATAATGACATTTCAGCTGAAAGCTGGGTGAATAGGAGTTTGCTAATAAAGGAATTCCTCTAGAAGTCAGACTCTAAGTAAACTACTTGTTAGAATCTTGCTTCTACTTCTTACTCTTTAAAGGAGTCACAAAATCCAACTAGTTTTACACAGACTTGCTGATTTTCAACTTTTCTCTCACTTGGGTAATTCTTATGACCAAATTTCTCCAAAGTTTGTGTCACTGATGAAAGAAAATGGTGTAAGTTGCTGAGCAAGGAAGGTAATTTCATTAGGTTCAAACTTCCTTAAGCCATCAGGCTTCCAATGAAACTATCATTACAATCATTGGTTTTCTCTCTAATAGGCCAACTACCTGCTAGTTATTTTGGGTGAGCTAGCAGTGCTTAGCATTCAGAAATCCAGGGCAAGTGCCATCTGTATACAATTCAGCAACCAAGATACTACTGAAACAGTATTCAAAACACATACTTGACATTGAAGTGTCCCATCAGATTTCAATCAACATTAGTTATTACTATTACAGTAATATCAGAAAAGGAGTAATAACATGTTTATGTAATGTGGCTTACAATTTGTTTTGTTTTGTCTCATTTATTATGGTTTCACTAAAGTCGTGTTCAAGATACTGTGTCACTAACCGAAAAAAGTGATTGGTTCTATGAATGACTTTTAAGTAGTCAGGTTAGCAGTAAACTATCAATCTAACTTAGAATTGTCAGTTAACTCTGAGCCCTATGAGGACTCTATAGTTTTAAGCTCCTCGGGATATATCTTGAAGCCTTTATTCCCTTCCATCTGTAATGATCAGACATAAGTAGCAATGCATATTTGCAAAATGGCTTCATAAGAAATCCAAGCTGGCTGATTCTTTTATATCGTTGGCTAAAACCATCAGCCTAGACTCAAAACAGAAAAACCTCAATTAGACATTATCAGATCAACATGGAATAAGAATTGCCAATCCTTTCACTTACAAAGACTTTCTGACTCTGTAATACCTTGTGATGTATCAACTTGGCTGACCTACCTAAACTCTACGGACTGTGGAGGGTCAGCAGACAGACTGTAGCATCTGTACATCTTCATTTAATTTTTCAATCAAGTGCTAATCTAATTGCTGCTAGAATGGAATTTCCCAACCAGTTGACTTTAATTTAAGAAGAACATCCTTCACAGCTCTGATCTAATTAAGCACCTCTTTTATTTCAGACAGAATTCTCACTGATATAATCCAAAACAACTGACCACACAACTTAAAGGAAGGAAGAGATTTCAAGTCCAGTCCAACCGAGGCTGTGGCCTCAGTGTGTATCTCTGAGAATGACAGCACAAAGCAGAGAGAGGGAGAGATCAAGGCTCTGCCTGCTCTCACATCATGGAGACCAGAAGCACAGAGAGGGAGCAGGGAGGGGAGAGAACCATACATAGTCCCCAGGGCCACATGCCTAGGGGCCCTTCCTTAACAACCAAGCCCTGCTTCCAAAATTTCTGTATGGGATAGGGAGACATTCTAAACCCAAACTATTACACCCTTAAAAGGGACTGGGCCTTTTTCAGTCAGCATTCTCCCTGCTGTGATCCAAAATACCTGATGACCACAACTTAGAGGAAGAATTTGTTTGCTCAGAGTTCTGGAGATCTCAAAAACTTCAGACTATGTCATATCTGCAGAACTCAGTGCATGGCAGTGGGAAGCAGAGAGGGAGGTCCATGAGTATATGTAAATATATATTAAATATATGGATATGTATATTTATATACATATGTATATGTGTGTGTATATATATGCTCCCCATATATATATATATGCATATGTATATTTATATACATATGTATACATGTGTGTGTGTGTCTGTGTGTGTGTGTTTGTTCCCCAAGGCCACACCTTCAGTAATCCACTTTCTCCAGTCACACCCTGTCTGCCTGCTTTACCACTGGATATATCCACTAATGGATGTATTCAATGATGAGATTCACAGCCTCATAATTCAATTTCACCTATGAACATTTTTTCATTGATACATGAGCACTTTGAGAGGACATTTTGTATCCAAATCTTAACAAGGCTTTTCCTGGAGAATGAGACTTCAAACAGGAGCCAAGTCCACAATTGCTCTCTCCCCTCTTTGCACCTTCTATTTTGAATGTCTGTGAATAGATCATACCTCCAGCCCATGCACTTGGAGTCTAGATGTCCCTTCTACCTGCCCTACAAATTTTGAACTTGCTTAGCCAGCATGCACCATCACATACACCAATTTCTTGTAATAAATATCTCTATGCCGTTACCTTTTTGTCTCTCTCTCTCCATCTGTTTCTGTTGCTCTCTCCATTAATTTAGTTTTTTAAGCCCTATTTCTTTCATTAAACCTTGACTAATACATGCTCCCACACACTAGCTGCTATACTTTTAACAAATGCAGACTGAAAACTGCAAAATTGAATAAAAGCTACTGTGATGCATCTGCATTATTTTTATGCACAATGAAATAGCATTCATTTGAAATATAATTGCATATATCCATTGATTTATTCCTCAAAAAAGAAACCTAAGTGCCTGCCTATTTCTATTCTCTGTGTGGGGATATAGCAATGACTAAAACAGTACAAGTGCTGTTTTTATGGTGTTTACAGTAAGAGCTAGAGAAAAAGACTGATAGCAAAGACAATATGGAAGTCAGGTGGTAACAGGGACTATTTTGAAACACAAATTTACTGAGGTGATTACATAAGACTTTGCTTGACCACAATTTATTGTATTATACATTAAATTTACCCGTGATTCATTAAGGGTGTTGCACATCACAATTCAATAAAGAATAGAATTAGAATAATATGTAGAATAAAAGTAAGCTTACTGTAATAAGGGATGTTAGTAGGTCAGCGTTGGCAAGGTTGCTATTTTATACAGGCCGATCATAGAAATGAATTCTGAAGGGCTAGAGATAGCACTTTGCAGATTAGAGTTACAAGTTTAGATCTGTGGCATTTTAGATAACAGTTCATTAGTCCTTGTGGCCAAACTAAGACAAGAACAAGACATGCAGGAGCATTGCTGTAGTGGGCTTGTTAGTGACTTTGAAACATATTTATTGGGATGATCTTTAATATTCTTTGTTGATATATTTACAATAGATTTAGCAACCTAATAGAGACATAATTGTCTATGTAATGATTTTTATTATCTTCTACAATATACTGGACTATTCCCTTTCCTTTTCTCTTTCTTTTCATTTTAATCATTTGTTTGAGGTTTAATATGTATTTTTGTGTTTTCTTTCTTTTTGTGCTCATTGTTTAGAATACTCCTTAGATCAACTAAATCTAAGCCTGTTAATAAATGTGGTCTCATTTGTAAAGAAAGACTATTTAAAAATCTCTTTGATGTTTACTAAAGTTATAGTGAATAAAAATTTATTTAAATAGAGTGGAATTGAAGTACCTGCGAATGTGTGTGTGTGTGTGTGTGTGTGTGTGTGTGTGTGTGCGTGTGTGTGTGTGCTTCAAAGGCATTCTAATTCTGAGCTACATCCCCAGATCTATTTTTTTAAATTTAGAAACAGTGTTTTGCTAAACTGCTGAGGCTCTCCTTGAACCTGTGATCCTCTAGTCTCAACCTCACAAGGGATTACAGGTGTACATAACCAAGTCCAGCTTGAAGACATTTTTCTAAGCTACAAGTCCATAATTTGAATGGCACTTTTTGAACCCTTTCTTAGATCTAGTAACTAAATGAGATTCTGGGATTTTAATTATGTATTAATTTTTAAAAACTTTCAGTTTAAAATTTTCCAAACTTTCATAAAGTAGAGGTCTAAAACAAGCTGGCATACACCTGTCACTTGGCATCAACAACCATGACCATGCTGTTATATTGTTTAATTTATCATCCCAAGTAGAAATTTTTGTTGGGAGAGGTTGTTGCTGAAGTATTTTAAAGCATTATTTATACACTAAATAACCAAATTTACACTTGAATATCTCAAAATGTGCCTCCAGATAAAAGAAATTTTGTTTCATGTATCCAAAGTCATTATAAATACCTGAAATAAATAACGAGAACTTCATAATATAGTTCAATATACAATTCATATTGAAATATATCCAATTGTTAAAAAAATTTTTCTTAATTGTTTTGTCTGAATAATTATCTAAACAAGAGATGGTCAGTGTAATTTGTCATTTTGCCAGCTTAACCCCTTTTAAATCTACATAATCTAGAACAGCCTCTTCTTTTCCATGAAATCGGCCTATTACAGGGAACTAAGTAAATATTCTATAAGCTATTATATTCTAGTTTTAACTGCTTTTTCACAGTGTCATTAAATTTGTCCTAATACTTTGTTTCTTGTAGATGGTAAGATAAGTCTAAAGGTTTGATAAATTAAAGTTCCAAGTTACTTTTGCAAGAGTAATTCACAAGTGCTACTATGCACACCATATTCCACCACATTGTAGGGTAAAATGTGTCTGGTTGCAAATCTTATAATCATTTTTAGAATGGATAACAGGGCTGAGTGCAGTGGCACATGCCTATAATTCCAGTATTTGGGAGGCTTAGAAAGGAGATTTGTAGGTTCAAGGCCAGCGCATAGTAAAATAGCAAGACAGTATTTCACAATAAAAAGTGCTGGGGGCGCAGTAGCTTGGTGGTAGAACTCTCTTGGGTTCAAGAAAAGAAAAAGTAAAAACTTGTACCCAGAAAAGAAAAAGTAAAAACTGGATAACAGTTCAAGTAGTGACACTGAGGTTACCTTTGAAATGTTCACTGAATCTTCCTTCTTACCTCCTAATAACCACTACTTAAATCCAATATTTCATCTTATTTGGGGTTACAAAATTGTTGTTTTGCTAATTCTTTCATTTATTAGCTGAAATCCCCTCACCACCAAAGACTGCTGTCTTTCTCTCTTTCCTCACCTCCAAATGTGGGTGTGTGTACTAATCCTAAAATGCACACTAAAGCAGAATAGTTGTTTAATTTTTCCATTAATTGTTGATTTATTTTTTTCTTCTTCAATTTAAAATTTTACCAAGTGTATATATATATATCTAGTGGGGTATTTTAATCAATTGCCTTATAATTTTTTTAAATCTTAATTTTACCACTTTTGAACAGTTGGGATCCTTTTCAATACGATTATTTAGTTCCCAAGAGGTTACTTTGACAAAGAAACCAATCCCACTAATAAATAGAATATTTTCTTCTTAGGAGGATGAGGATTCCATAATATTGGTCTTCCAGGATGGGATTAATAGCTAAATTTGACTGGCTGAAATTATTTCTGTCTGCAAATATAGGTATTTACTTGCCCGCTTTCACAAAAATCATGCCAGTTATGAATTTTCCAGTTTTTTTTTTTTAACTTGATGAAGGAGTATGGAGGTTGCACCATATTAAAAGTTTAAATATCTAACTCATTCCATGTCAAATAATGTGTATATATGTATATATGTGTATATATTCCATGTCAAACATATGTGTAATAATACTGTACTATGTGATACATGAATCATTCTCTTTTAATGTATATTTTAGACTGCTTCTAGTCTTTTTGTTATAGGAGTGTAATAATTCATAACCTTGAGTAAGTTACTTAATATTTTGAAGTATGTCCTTGAAATATTTTCTTTAAGATTCCTAAGCAAAAGATAAATAATGTAATCAGATAGTTTTGAATTCTTCTCCACAGAAATTGAATCATTTCTGCACTCTCACCTGGAATTTCTATTTCCCTACAGTCTTGCCACCAATGTGTTTTTTCAAACTTTGAACTTTTGATAATCTAATAACTGAGAAATTATGTTTAGTGGAGATTAATTTGCTTTTTCTTTGACTCAGTCAGAGTAAGTAATTTATGTACAGTTAAGGGTCACTTGTATCTTTTTCTGAAATTTTGGATCATTTTTTCCCATTTTGTTAGTTTTTCTTTTCCAGAGTTAGATATTCTTCATATATTAAAATATTAGCCTTTTGCCTTTGATGTGTTGCAAATATTATTTCATTTTTGTTGATTTTCCTCATGTTCTTTTCCTTAAATTATGAAAAATAATTTTTTAATAAATAAATAAATTTTCTTGCCTCAGAATTTGGAAAATATTGAGGAGGTTTTTCACAATCCCAGTTTACAAAGTAATTTATCAACAAAGTCCCTAAGTCTTAAATGGTTTCATGGTTTTATGTACTTACATATTTAATTCATTTGGTATTTATCTTAGCATATATCATATGAGGTATGAATCTGGATTTAATTTTATAGAAAGTGATCCTCTCTTCCCAGCAACATTTATTTTTTAAAATCTGCCTTTCTCTGAATTTGAGATATTACTGTATAAAGTGCTAACTTTCAAATATATTTTATTGCTTTTCTAAGTATTCTAATTAAGTTGCTTTCTTCTGTTTATTCATATCCAAATACAGACTTCTAATTATGTAGCTTTTACATTTTAATATCTAGACTAATCCTTTACCCCATTGCCCAACAATTTTAGATCCCCACCCCACAGCCAGTTCCCTGTACATTTTTCCATGTGAACTTCATACTTAACTTTTAAAATTCAAGTAGCAAAATATCCTGCTGTTTACTTTATTAAAAATA
This sequence comes from Graphiurus murinus, assembly GCA_004027655.1. Taxonomy (NCBI): domain Eukaryota; kingdom Metazoa; phylum Chordata; class Mammalia; order Rodentia; family Gliridae; genus Graphiurus; species Graphiurus murinus. The sequence continues at coordinate 318,841 of PVLC010000034.1, read as the reverse complement.
TGTTAAATTTGCAAAACAATTTATTGAAGAAGTAATCTCATTACATAGCACTGCCTTTTTGAAGATAAGTCTTTCCATTTGCTTAAACCCTTTTATGTTTATCAGAGAAAAAACTAAAATTACCAATTTTAAGAAAATTATCCAAGTTTCAATTGACAAATATGTATCTGGTCCAAGAACCTATAAACAAAATTTCAATGCAGAATACAATGAAATGATATAATTTACCATGTATTATCAATACTCTTCTCCAGAATGTGACAACATACTGGTTTCAATAACAACTGTGATGACAAAGCAGAATGTTTTGGGGAAACCTGGTTTTAGAAGACAAGTGTCTTGAAAGATTTGAATTTAGGGATAATGAGGATCCTTTTGATAAAGTGATCTCTTTTATCAGATGGATACATTAAACAAAGATGAAACTGTTCCTCTGAGTTCTATTGGAAAACAACAATTTCTGGAAAAATTGAATATAAATTGGCTGCTAATTTTAGTTTAGCATTTCCTGTGGCTTCCTAAAAACACCTGGCAGCAAATATGCTTAGATAAATACAAAATAAAAATTTCAGGGAAATGACATATGTTTTATTAATTCAGACACAGAAAAGTACTACAAGAAATAAAGCAGAGGACACAAGTACTCATCCAGGAGCTCTTTAAATTTTCAATGATTACCTCTTCACCTATCTCCTGTGTATGGGTATCAGCATTTCTTTCATAAGTCAGCTTCTTTTTCTGTTATTGAACTGTTGCCCTCTTTTTCTTTGTCACTATAATATTCAACAAAGGCTTTATTAAGTTCTCTTAGGAAAGCTGCAATAAAAACTCATCTTAGGAGACTCACTGATGTGCAGAAGCAACAAGGTACAATATAAGCTAAATAAAACTAAGCTTAAAATTCAGAAATTGCAAGGTAAGGGTTCTACTCCCTTGTTAGATGGTTTGAATAAAAGTGCATATTGCAAAGTTCATATTGTATGATTCCAATTGTATAAATTTTATTCAATAGTATACAAAACTATGCTGTAGAAGTTACAAAGTATGCCAGGTATGGTGACACATGCCTGTAATCCTGGTACTTGGGAGGAAGGTTGGAGGTCAACCTTAGCAATTTATGAGATCCTGTTTAAAAAAAAAAAAGAAAAAAGAAAAAGAAAAAGGATTGAGGTTTAGCTCGGAAGTACGAAAAAGAAATTAGAACAGTAGTTACCTGTTAGGTGTAAAAAAAAACTATAAGACAATGGAATTTTTACTCCAATATAATAATAGGTGGTTGAATTTACCTGAATGTATATTTTCCAAAATTCATCCAATTGTATACTTATGATATAAGAATTTAATTTTAAGTAAGTTTATCTTGATTTTTAGAAGTGACTTTTATAAAAGTCTTAGAGGAAGAAAAAAGAGAGGGAGGGAGGGAGGGAGGAAGGGAAAGAGAGAGACAGAGACAGAGATAGAGGGGGAGAGAGAGGGAGAGGGAGAGAGAGAGACAGAGAGAAGGAATTATATACCATTGAGTGGAAATTTGGGTGCTTTTCCTTCGTATTTTGAATATTCTATGCTTTATGATATTACAAATTGTACTTTTTAATTTTTTTCCCATTTTTGCTTCTAGAAATACAAATTTTTTTGTGTGCTGACTTTGTATCTTTTCAACTGATGCATTTGTTTATTTCTTTAACTATCTTTTGTGGTATAGTTCTTGAATTTTTTTCCACATATGTCATCATTCATCTGCAAATACAAATAGTTTTATTTCTTCCATTATAGTCTAATTTTATCCCTTTAATTCTTTGTATTACATTATTTTACTGTCTCATATGTAAGAACACTATTAGTAAAAGTGATTAGAAGATTTATTTTTGCCTTGATTCTGATCTTTGAGGAATAGTGTCCAATATTTCACCATTAAATTTGATTTTGCTATCATTTTTTTGTAGATTCACCAACTGCTGTGTGCATATATGTCACTATCATTATGATCCACATTATGATGTGAGACCATAATGCACCCATAAAGTATTAAAAAATAATGTGTCAAGTTCAGTGTCTCAAGGACATTTGTTTTTGATCCATTTTTACTAAGAATTTTTATTATTAGTGTTGAATTTCATCATATTACTTTTCTGCGTCTATTAAGAAGCATAAAATTTCTGTTTTATTTTGTTAATATGGTGAATAGAGAGGTTGATTTTCAAGTGCTTTACCAATTTTACTGTGCAAAATAAATTCCACTTGGTCATGATGTACTGTCATTTTTATATATTGCTATATTTAATTTGCTAAGAAATTGGTAAAGATTTTTGCATCTATTTCATGAAAGTGGGCTGAAATTTTCTTTTCTCATAAATCTTTGACATGTACTGCATTAGCATAATACTGGTCTCTTAAAACAAATTGGAAACTTTACAATAGCCATTTATTTTTTTAAAGGATTTGGGTCAAATTCGAATAATTTATTCCTTAAATATTCAGAGAAGGTCACTGGTTAAGCCATCTGAGTTGGAGCTTGTTCATGACATTTTCAACTTCATATTATTTTCTTTTCAATAAGTTCTGTTCTTTATATAAACTTTCTATTTCAAAAATTGTCACACTTACTATAAAATATTGACTGTATTCCTTTAGTTTTATGTTTGTAGATACTGAAATGATAGCTAATAATTCATTCTCAAAATTAACAATTTTTTTTGCCTTCTATTTCTTGTTTAGTCATGCTAGGTATTAATTGATTTTGTCAATTTTTTCAAAACATTTTCTCTTAGCCATGATGACTTTTTAAATTATTCTTTGTTTTTCTCTTTCATAGATTTCTACTCTTATTTATATTATTTCCTCACTTTAGCATCTTTTAGGCTTAAGTTGATCATTTTCCTAGGACACTAGAGTCAAAATTGCGTCATTAATTTCAAACCTATAGCTCTTCTATAATAATTTCTATATAATTTACATTTATGCATTTCCCTCTACATCATGTTATGGCTATATCCTCTAAAATTTTGATATACTTTGTTCTCACTACTTTTAATTCAAAATATTTTCTATTTCCTATTATGATTTTTCTTTGGTCCATTATTATTTGAAGGTGCATTGTTTAATTTATAAACACTTGATGATTTCTAGGCATATTACCATTTCTTTCTAATTTAATTTAAATCTCATGTAATTTGTAAAGATTTATCTTATAAAGATATGTTTGTCTTGTATATCCCACATATATTTTAAACATATGCATATATATGTTTTTAATTTGGAGACATAAGATTCAATAAATATCAATTGAGTACTACTGGTGGATAGAGATCATATTTCTCTATCTTTTTCCAATTCTTATATAAATTACTCAGAGGTATATAAAACTATCCAACAAGAATATAGATTTTCCTATTTCTCTTTTTAGTTCTGACAGTCATTGGTACATGTATTCCAAAACTCATTGATTACATGGATATGCCTTTAGGATTGTTATATATGACTAATGAGTTGTCATTTGTTTTCTTTCTAAATATCATTCATCTCTGGGTAATATTCTATGTCCTTAAGTCTGTTTTGTCCCATGTTATATTTTTCTTAGGTTACTGTTAGTGGGATATATTTTCCCAAGCTTTTTTAATGCTATGTGCATCTACATAAAAAGTACATCTCTTAGACAGCATAAAGTTGAGTGGTGCCTTTGTGTCTAGTCTGAAATTTTCTATCCTGCATTTAGTTTACATTTAAGTACACCATCTAGCTAGTATTTCATTATTTATTTTCTCCATTTTCATTTATATGCTTTGCTGCATTCATTTTAGTCTCTTATCTATTGTCTGACTATTACTCTTTGTGTAATTATACTGATTGCTTTTGATACTGTGATATACATCTTCATTCAACTATGACAGTCTATGTAGAAGTAATGTACTATTTCATGAAAAATGTACAAACAGCTTCTTCTGTCTGGAGCAGAGAAATCTATCAATTTCCTGTTTTGTTCTAACTATACCTCAGCTGCTCTTCATTAGCTTCCACTCTGAAGGAGGGAGTCAAAAGCATTTTTTTTTCTCAAGAGGAAGGATAAAACGGACAAGTAATATCCACTGAACTCCTCTGAGCCAGGTTCTTAACCCAAATCTGTCTTCTGTGAATCCTCTCAGTAATGCACTGAAGAAAGTCTACTGTGTCGGGGGGCTCAAGCTCATAGAGCTGACAAGTGTTAAAGTTGGGGCATTTTTTCTAGAATTGCCAAACATTTATTATAATTACTATCACATACTATTTGTACAGAATATTGAATTTCATTGTGATGATTTCATACATGTGTATAACATGCATTGGTTATGGTTACCCTCCCTATTATCCTCTTTTACTTCTTCTCCTGGTAGTCGTTTTCCCCTTCCTTAATAGTCTCCCCTCTACTGTCTTATCATTTTTTTCTGGATTACAAATATAAGAGAAAACATGTGATATTTGTCTTTTCTGAGTCTGACTTGCTTTGCTTAATGGTTTCATCCATTTTTCTGAAAAAAAAAAGGCATGATTTCATTCTTCTTTATGGCTGAATAACACTCCATTGTGCACATATACCACATTTGTTCTTATCCATTTATCCACTGATGGGCATCAAAGCTGATTCCATAACTAGGCTATTGTGAATAGTGTCATAGATATGTGGATATTTCCATTAGTATGCTAACTTTGGTTACTCCAGGCATATACCAATCAGAGACTAGAAAGGCATTTTATCTCTCACAAAAACCCATGCAGTAGTCCTAAACATTACAATTACTATTTCCCTCAAAACTGGACCCTCAAGACATAATTTACATATGGAACAAGAAGAAACACTAAAAACCATATTACTCACATAGTGGGTCCTCAGAAGAAAGAGGAATATTTTCAAAGTATGTGACTTCAACTTCTACTAAATGACAAAGAATACATAGAATCAGTATTATTACATAAGAAGTCACTAGTTCAATCACGGGATTCATAATCTCTGATTGGAAACTAGGGGTCTGAATAACACCCTTAAAATTATGTCATAAAAACTTAGGAAACATGCCGAGGTCCAGCTCTCTTGGCAACAGGGTCAGGGGTCCCTCGATTGGTGTGGAATGAGACGAGGTCGCTCACACCCATGCAGTGAAGAAGCGCATCTGTTTATTTTTCTTTAGCTGAAGATGCAGGCAAGCTTTTTGCCCCTGCTGCTGCTGCTGCTCTCTTACTGAAAAATCTTAGCTTGATTACTTACAGACCGAAAAACAATAGACAGGCTCTCTTTCATAAAGTTGTAAGGTATTTTGTACAGAACCGGAATGAATGAGATAAAGTATTAATCGATAAATCTCTTTGTTCTAAGTCTCCTTGTCCTAAATATTTTAGAAGGCAAGGACACATTTTACCAGACCAAGAAGCTGCTCTCTTGAGAACAAATTCCGGCAGAACACTATGTCGCTGCAGAGAAAGCTTGCTTTCTTCATGTACTTGGTCTGCCAAGTATTCAGCAACATACTATTTACCTTTATCTGCTTTCAGATAGAGCCTGCACTCTAGGCTGGAACTGTTTCTCCACAGACTTGTTTTTCTAAAGGTTAATCACAACCATTTAAGTTTACAACACGTATATAAAAATTCTTTGCCGTGGCAGAAACAAACACAAATGGAGAGTGCAATAGGCAGTCATTTGCCAGAAGTGACCCTAAATTTGCATAAGTTTTGAAGAATTAGTAGATAATAAGCTACTTTATTAATATTTTTCTTTGTCCCTGCATGCTGAGCCTTCTGTATACAAGCCATATATAAGGTTTATATTTAAGCAGTTAATACTTCTTCATTTAAGCCAATAATGCTGTGTGTAACAAAACACTAGAAAGTAAAATATGAAAATAAGTTCTCTTCATTAGATATTGATTTTTAAATAACTAATCAAGATCTGAAGTTATTCTATAGAAGAAACAAGACAAAAGCAAAACCAAGATTAATAACACTCCACACCATTTCACTACCTTGAGCCTGAGTTTTAAAGCAATTAATAAAATAACTCAGGGATCAAAGTTACCAATGTAAGAGATACCATGATAAGAAAGGACAGTTTATATTTTTTAAGTTTTAAAAAAAGGATTTCAGATTTAAATAGAAATAAAATAATTATATTCTTGCACTTAGGAATAAAATTTGATCAAATGCTTGATTTAGAGACACTCAAATTCAAGGGCGCATCAGATGTAGCAAGATAAAGTTCCTAGAATGTAGTAACCTTGCTCATGGCCAATCCAAAGGCTGTGGGAACAACTGAATCCCTGAATGAAGAGACAAATTATTTTTTGGTATTTTATTTTAAACTGTAGTTTCAGTAGAAATTGGCATAAAATAGTTGATTCCTCAAGGAGTCTTTCTTTTGGATGACCTGAGTGGAATCTTGGAAGCACGGTTACTGTGAACATAAGGACAATGGAGTACAGGAAATTAAAGTGAGAATTACATTATGCATTGAGCACTGTGGCAATAGACACAGTATATCATTTCTTGAACTTCAGAGCACTTAGTCTCTAGGAAAAAAAAAAAAAAAAAAAAAGAAGTTGCAAGACACTACAGTAGCTGGAGGGTACAAAACAGTATAGAAAAGTTTTATCCCTAAACTCACAGAAGAGCATTTATGGATGGCTTGTGGATGTTCTTATGTGGCCTCTCTCAGATATTCCATGCTCTTTTTACAAAGTAGGCTGTGGGAGGAAAGTCTTTTGAAATCATTAAGCAGTCAGGGACAATGGTGAAGCAAACTAAAAAAGCTGCTTGATTCATCAGAATTACATTTCTTTGTGGTTCAGTATCATAGGCATGCCTCTTTAAAATTATGCAGTTCTGACAGTAAAGTTTGAGCAAACTTATCATATTACAGTACCATAAAGCCTGTTCTTCCTCATACTTTACATTAGGGCAACATGACAATACTATTTCTACGTGATTACTAGTTTTACTTAGCAGGAAAGAATATTTATTGATAATAACCTACTTCCAAATCTACTATACACCAAAGATTTTACAAACATATTTCAAGAATGCATTAATTAAACAAACATATTTGATAGCAGTCTTAGTCCATTCAGTTTTCTGTAACAAAATATCACAGACTTAGTTGTTTATAAACAACACAAATTCATTTTTCCTGGTTCTAGAGACTGAGAAGTCTAAAACCAAGGTGCCAGCATATTGGGGGTCTAGCAAAGACCCCCTCTTCTGGTTCATAGATGTTCCCTTCTTACTGGGTCCCCGCATGGTGAAAGTGTCAAGGCAGCTCTCTGAGGCCCCTTTTATAAGGGCACTTATCTCATTTATGATAGCTCTTCCCTCATTATCTAAGCATTGCTGCAAGGCCTTAGTTCCTAATACCACCACTTTGGAGATTTAATTTTAAACATAAAATTTTTGAGGGAATGCAAAAATTCATATCATAGCAGAAGCTTACTCTATTATAATCCTTACAACAAATCTTCAAGGTACGTATTATTATTAATATTATGTTACAAATGTGGAAACTGAGATTCAAGGGTGTCAAATAATTTAACAAAATTCATAAATATAAAGCCAACAATACCAGTATTCAAATCCAGGGTATTTAGTCCTGTCCTTTAAAATATATAAACAAAAGGGATTTCTGGTGCTTATGGTTGTGAACAATTTGGAATATCATCTTTAGAAGATAATATCTAGATATTTAGATAGTTTTTCATCTTCCAATGTAAACAGTCTGTGATGATATTATTTTACACAAATGTTCCTACGGAAAAAAGTCAGAATAAAATAAAGTTTGGTATAAATTTGTAAGGAGCAACACAAAATGTCAGATAGAATGGATTTTTTTATAGTTTATAGAGTAACTCATGAATTGTGAAAGAGGAAGAAAAATCTATGGAAACCTTGTACATTTTCAACTAATAATCAATGCGAATTATGTAAGACCATTTCCATTTCTGTCTTTATGACGAGTAAGTTCAGAGCTAAATTTAATCAAGTAAAGTATATATTTTATCCCTGACTTCAATTATAATGACATCTGCCTTATCTAAATGGTCTAGAAGCTATTTTCTCTTTCATTTTAACTTAGCCCATTTTTTAAAAAAGCTCTCATAAAATCTTTGGATATCTTAGAAAAGGTTAAATTGGTACTCTGCTATTATCATGACAGGAAACAGAGTCTAAGTTACAGCATTAACAATGCAATACAGAACAAATTAGTTGTAATTAGATTAAGACAATTTCCACTTATATTTGAATGTATAAATTAAGTCATTGTATGCTGTAAACCCCCTATAACAATTATTTTTACATGCAACATATGTTTGTATGATTAACATTTGGCTACAAAGGTTCTCCAAAGTTTTCTATTTCATTCATCAATAATATGAATACCTTACTGTTATATGTTATATATGATATCAAATTCTTGCAAGCACTTCCATTCTTAGCATCCCAATAACTTGAACTTTCGTCTTCTAATTAAACTTCAAAATTCTGAGATTTATCATTACCAAATTCTTTTTTCCAAGTCAACATCACACTTGTGGTTGCTTCATAGCTGTTCTAGACATATAAATGTCAATTACCAACAAATATCACCACCTCCACCTTCCCCTTTTTATATCTCCCTTTTAGGTCCTTTTTGCTAACATGATTTCTATGAAATGCAGTTTTAGATTTAAAAGACAATTTTCGAAGAACATATTGATTTCTACAGGAGACCTGGTTTATGAGAGCTACTTTGGATTTTTATTTTACTACATAATAGTCTGTTTAACAAAGACTTTAAAAAATTCTTTTATCTTCACAATGTAGCATACTAATCTATTTTTATTGGGTTAGCACTAATTTGGGTCCCCCGTCAACTACTTGCCCTAGAATAATCTCCCATTTGCCATCCCACAGAGCTTATCAATGAATAATCCTGTCAAAGTATAAATAAAAGATATAATCAAGAACTGATGATTATTTCTTGAATCATGACCAGTCTCAAAAATCTCAGTGTGACTTTAGTCTTAACTTCTCCACATTTTTTGGCAGTATATTTCTAAATCAGTCAATAATGAATATAGATTTCTTATTTCCATCAACTATAAAATAACGTCAGTTCATAAAGATAAATTTGTTTCTTAAAAATTCTTATATAAAGCCAGGCATGATCATGGACACCTATAATCCTAGTACATGGGAAGCTGAGACAGGTGGGGCATAGGTTGGAGGCCAGTGATGGTAACAAGGCAAGACCCTGTTTCAAAATGAAAAATAAAATAGGGCTGGAGGTATAATTCAGAAGTAAAATGCCCCTGGATTCAATCTCTAGTACCACAAAATAAGTGATGATAGGTCAGATAGATTATAGATAGATGATAAATAATGATGATAAATTGATGACAGATTGATGATAGATGATAGATAGATAATAGATAGATAGATAGATAGATAGATAGATAGATAGATAGATAGATAGATAGACTGGGAATGTAGCTCAGAGGTAGAATGCTCCTGAATTCAGTTTCTAGTACCACAAAAAAAAATTATATAAATGCATGTTAATGGGGTACAACCATCCTGTAGCCTCTAAAATAACTTTAGTTTTTTTTTGTTATTCCACTAGAGTCTTTAACTACCTGCATACAATTTATACACTAACATCAAAGCATAGCTGTAAAATATTTTGTCTTTGTTTTACAAAATGAAGAATAACTAACTTGAGACATGATCAGGATGAATAATATTTGAAGTTTAAGTGTATTTGTCAGATGATTATTACAAAAATCCATTGTTGTACAAAAGGACTCCTTTATGGGAATCACTTTTTCATAAGTGCACAGTTTATAAGTTTACTTCAGAGAGATTATTTGCAATTTCTCTTCTTTTGAGATAGACATAGATTTATTTAAAAATTCTTCATCTGAAGTTGCCATTGGTAATGTTAAAAATAGGGATAACTTGACAAAATCAATATAAATCTCTGCATAAGATCATAAACAAATTTTGCCTGTTAAAATTTCTTTTCAAAACTGTAGTGGTGTTAATTGAATTATTACTCTAATTGCATGATTCTCATTAATTTTTCAACACTTATTCAATTATAAAAAAAGTCTTTAAATATTTAGACATTAAAAAAATTTTCCAAATTTATCCCTCCCAATCCCAATCTTTCCCCCTCTAAAGGACAGACTCACGAGAGCAGGAGCCATGCAAGTTCCTGAGTCTGTGGCCAGTGAGGAGGAGAATGCTGAGTGGCCTGGACACTGTGCAGGGTCTGGGGAGGCAAAGGAGTCCTGGCAGGCAGAGCTTAAGGCATCTTTGAAAGGGCACCACCTGGTTCTAGTTCTAAATACACTCTAGGGAATTCCCCAAAGGTCTGAAAGAATTTGCCTGATGAAATTTATCATCCTCTGGGACACAGATTCCGTCAAAGTGTGATCCCTGTACCTGAATCTTATTCAGAAATTTATTAGAGCTTCAGCTGGGCACAGTGGCCCAAGCCTGAAATCCTAGTACTTAGGAAACTGAGACTGGAGGATTTCAGGCTTGAAGCCAACCTCAGTAAATAAACAAGACCCTGTCAGAGGGGCATCCTACCTCCAAACTGTACCTCAGCCCATTTTATTTTTTATATTTTGGAGCAGGACCTTGCTAAGCTATGAGGACTGGCCTAGAACCTGTGATCCTGTCCCAGCCTTCCAAGTTCTGAGATTATAGGTGTATACCACTAAGCCTGGCTTAGCCCAAATCTATTGACTCCTGGGTTGAAGTCACATGGTATGTGTGTGTGTGTGTGTGTGTGTGTGTGTGTGTGTGTTTTCTTTCTTTCTTTCTTTGGTACTGAGAACTAAACCCAGAGTGCATTCTACCTCTGAATTATATCATAGGTCTGCACCACCAGTCCTGGTTGCTTTTTAATTTTTTGTGAGATTACGGTTAGAACGGAGTGGCAATTCCAAACTTCTTACATGTGGAAACAGACTCATTAATTTTTCTACTTTAGTATGTGTCAGGGACCTGCGGTGGCTACAGGTGAGATTTTGAAGTTGAGATCTTCAGAGGAAAAAAACAGGCAGAGTTACCATCAGGAGGAGAACAGCAGCAGCTTTGTTCTGTAGACCTGTTCCTGGTTCTGGGCAAATGGGGCATGTCCACACCAAAGTGATATGTGCATGCTCACTGTTTTGCCTAGTCATACTTATACAACTATATACACATCTGCAACTGCATGAGTTGAATGGGGTCATGTCCTTTACATTGGCCTGTAGCTGCACTGGGCCCTGCTGTATGCCAGTGTTGGCAAGAAAGCAGATTAAGTAGAACTTTGACTTGTTGGTGAGGTGTCAATTGCTAAAATTGTTTTGGAAAACTGTGTGGAAATATCTACTGCAATTGACTATATGTTTATTTCATGAACTTGCAATTTTTTCACCTAGGTACATACTCAACAGAAATAGGTGCATTATGTGCACATTTCAACCAAAAAACGTATAGGAATGTCCTTCGCAATAAAACTTGACCTCAAACTAAAAATCCAAATTTCTATCACTGTTACATGATCAAATACATTTTCCTAGTGTATGTTAAGTGAGATTATCCAGTCACAGAAAGTGAAGGGTCATGTTTTCTCTAATATGTCCAAGCTAGGTTGTAATTGGGATACCAGAGAGACTCCAGATAACTCCAGATAATGGAAAACAAATCTCAGTGGAGCCAGGGAGGTGGTCTAAGGTGAGGATAGTGGGAAGAGTGAGGTTCATTAATAGAATTACCACCATAAACTATGTGTACATTTGTGAAAATACAAATGTCAATCTCAGTACTCTGTATTGGGAAGGGTGGAGATGGGGAGGTGAGGAGGTGGAACCCACCAAGTGCTGTGTGCATGTATGTCACTGTCAACATGATTTACATTATGATGTGAGACTATATTGCATCAATAAGAGCATATTAAAATAAAATGTAAATAATCAAACTAGTGTCAATGACTACCATGTACAAAAAAGCACAAACATAATATTGAGTAAAAGAAGTCATATTCAGAATGACACACTTTATGATTCTTTTACATACGTTTTTTAAAATGAGGGAAAGCTGCTCTATATTATTAGATCTAAGAATAAAATGTAAAGGTCAGAAATAGTGGGTAATAATTGGGAGAGACCACAGCAGAGGTTGTTGGTTAGAGTCTATTTCTTAACCTGGATAGGAATATATAAAGGAGTTTCAGTTGTCCCAGAACCTCAACTGGTTTATTGTCTCCTAACTCCACTATTCAATCTAAATTCTTCTCACCCTCAGGTATCCCTCTGTAGGTCTTGGTGACTTTCAGATGGTGTGACCCAAGCCTTCATTCCTGTGTTGGGGCCCATCATATTTTTTATGTGGTACTAGGGATGCAACCCAGGAGTATTCTACCTCTGAGGTATACCCCAAGCCCTATTTTATTCTTAATTTTGAAACAGGATCTCACTAAGTTGTAGAAGGCCTCACTAAGTAGCTGAGGCTGGCCCCAAACCTGTGATCTTCCTGTCTCAGCTTCCCAAGTACTGGGATTATAAGCGTGCCCCACCACGGTTGGCCACCCATCATTTTTTCAAGCCAAGATTTCTGTACATGTCCATTCGCATTACAGTTGTATACAGGAGTATCAAATAGTGCACACATAAATAACATGTATTTCTTCCTGTGTAAAAATGGTCCCCTCTCTGACCCTACTCATATGCATATTTTACCTCTTCTAAGAAAATGACTTATCTTCTCACCTAATGGTCACTGGAAATAAAAAGACCAATGTGCTTAATAGGGCTACTAGCAGCTATTTTTCTTCCTTCCTTTCTTCCTTTTTTCCTTCCTTCCTTCCTTCCTCCTTCCTTCCTTTTTCTCTCCCTTCCTTCCTTCTTTCCTTCATCCCTTTCTTTCTTTTTGTAGCAGTGGATTAAAGATACCACTTTTTTTTTCCACTTTGGAGAGGCTCTTTGGATATGTCTCTGATCCCCAGAATCACCTGAATCTTTGTTATTTTATCTTCTGTCTTCCAGAAAGAGTCAATCTTGCCAAGCCCATCAGGTTATTAGCTACCTTTTTCTTGCCCTGCCTAATTACCATATGTAAATTACCAGAAGGCTAAGAATTATCTGGGCCATGTTATGATAGTGGGTGAGATAGTCAACATAACACTAAGGTAAAAACTACAGATAAATATTGGCATTCTTTCCACATCAATGCAATCTGTTTCTGAATCTATTTTTATTAGAATGTTAGAATGAAAAGAATGCATTATCCAAACCAATGGCTGCATAGAGAGACACTTGACACCTGAATAAGCCTCTCTAATAGCAATGCCCTGTCTAAAAAGACACCTGCACTTGAGGCCACTACTTGCTTAAGCTTGTGATAATTTACATTCATTCTCAAGAATATATCTGGCTTCTGCAGGATCCAGAATGTTGAATTAAATGGAGATTTCCTTATGAAAAGATAACACTAATATCCACCATTACCAATAGGATATTCACTGTTATGGCTTTAGTTTTTATTTGTTTTGTGTGGATTTCAATGGGTTTCATTTGTTGTTGTTTGCTATCTTGGTTTGAGGTTGGAGGCATAGGGCATTAGCAGTAACTTTAACTTAGTCTTCCACAACTTAATAGCTCTTACCCCACAGGACAAGGACTTAATGTAGGCCTTATTCCAATTCCCCAATGTGTCTATTCCAATTATACTCTCAGGGACCAGGAAAAATAACAACCAGGAGGGCCTAGAGACTTAGTGAAGTCACAGTAAGATGGACATGAGTCAGGAATGCATTCATTACCCATCCCTTAGAAGGCCCTCTCTTAACAGAAGACCTATGAGAAGGTTCTGAGTTTCTGAATTTCAAAGTCAAATCCAGCCCAGTATATCTGGATGGTCCTTCCCAGTATGCAGCCACCTGAATAAGTAGCTATAGGTGTCTTTGGAGAAGATTTGGGGGAATCATTATGGTATACAGTTATTTCTATGTTGTAGGATCATTTTTTCCCTATTGGATCCAGATCTGAAAATGGCTCAAGCAAAGGAAATGAAGAAGGGGTTATGAATTTTTATGGAGTGACTGCCCTCAACCCCATAACCCTCTATTTTTGCCCTATTCTTATTATAGATGATAAGCAGCACTCTTATTAGCCACTTTTTTTTTCTCTATGAATAGAATCTCCAAATAATCTCTGAAGATTAGCTCTACTTATCTGCCTCTCAACCTTGCCATGTATTTCATCAATGGCCATTCTCTGGCCCCCTGAGACCACCTCTGGGCTTCTATTATTGTGAGGACCCTTGTATTAGCAAGGTCAACACCGGGGCAACCTAACATCCACTCTCCCCTTATTTTAAGGAATAGAATTCCTAAATTTTACTAAGAACACAGCTTTTATGCATATGCCACCTGACTAGTCTCCCTTACAGAGAGTTATAGCATTATTAGCCAATGAGACAGCACAAAAGTAATGTATTACGCTTTCCTGTGGCGGTGCCCTTAGAAATTATGCACTCATGAACTTGCTCTTCCCCTTCCTTCTTTTGGAGGTCAGGTGGACCCACTAAATATAGTGACATATCACTGTGAGCACATGAATGAGGTCATGCTGGAGCAGAGAAGCAGAGACAGTTTGGTTTCCTAGAAGATCTCAAGGAGTAGTAATTCCACCAGTCCTGAATCATCTGCCTCTAAGCTATCTCACAGAAAGAAGTAAAGGTCTATCTTGTTTAACCACTTTATCTGTTGGGTATTTTTAGAGCAGTTAAGTTGGTATTCTAACTAATACTCATCTCTATCAATCTATCTTTAAGTAGACTTAGAATGTGAGCAAGGTGTAGAGGAAACACAAGTCTGGAAAAGTCTGAGGTCTAAGAATCACAGTGAGTGAGTGGCATCAGATGTATTTGCTTTTCAGATACATCTCAAAAAGCTACTGTGACAACCTCACTGTTTGGTGTATCCCCAGAGCTCATTCTGTCTAATCTGGACACTGGCTTCTTAGCTTCTGAACCTCTTCACCTTTAATTATCTTTGCCCCTTACTTTTCCTCAAATATTCATTCTTAGGTCAAACCTTAGATATTGACATTACCATTAACTGTCCCAACTTCAAAACCATCTCCACCCCGTGTATTTCCATCTTTTTACCTCTATTAATTAATCTCCAATAACCAGTTGAACTTTATAGGTACATCTAAGTTTTTGGTCCCATAATTTCTTCATGTTTTCCTTAGTCTTCTCATGTCTACATGTTCCTCCATAGGCCTAACAGTGGCTGTTTATTATAAGTCATTCATTCATCATTTTTTGAGATTGCACAAGTTTAATATATCAGGAATCTCCCTTGGTATTAGAGATGGAGAACTAAGCAAAATAGAGGTAAAAATTGACTCTATAAAGCTAATTTACTATGAGTAAACAGATATACATAAGTAAACAGTAAAAGTACATCTTCTGTATCTTTACAATATGTAAATATATAATATGTTTATTATTTATTATCTATTTATATTTGATGGTATTAAATTAGAATATACTAAATAAATAAATAATAAAATGTATCACATTCCAGATTTAGCTATAGCATATGGACCTAATCTGATATTTAATTTCAAGCTTTGAGCCTTTAAAAGTTTACTAACAGAATAACTCATTCAATATAATTTTTAGGTTATCACAATTTGCATGGGTTATTATTGCACATTCATATATAATACAATCATATATAATGTGAATAATAGTGTCCATGGTATGAATAGATAATTATATTCAAATTTATTGAAAATATCAAAAATAAGTATTCATCTTGTATTTAAATTAGAATAAAATTCATTTCATGAACTTGTTGAGACTTTAAGAAATTTGATATTTATCTATTATAAAATGGAAAAATCCTGTAACGATTAAATAGTGAAATACTTTCCTGAACCAAAACAAATATTAGGAACTTTAATTAAATAAACAGGTCAATGTATTTTTGAATGTTACAAATCTGTAAGATTATATGAGTTACAACATTTTTAAAGAATATTATAAAGTTTGAATAAAATATATATTAAACTTAAATAATAAAATGAGGAATAATTCTAATACTAATAGTATTCCTAAAATTAAAAATAATCTCTGGGACTAATATTTAGTTTTAATTATTGAATCTCATTTTTGCTAGACCTTTTTAAGAGCAAGTCCTATTTGTATATTCTTCAACACTAAAATTAGAGATTCAATTTGCCTGCTCAGAATCTTATTAAAGGCTCCAAAATCACATATAGCAACAAGAGTGACACAGCAGTTTTGAGATACACTCATGTGGCATATAAGAATAACAGAAAAATAAGGCATCAAATTTGTTTTCCACAACTAAATGGGGGTTTAGAATGAATTCAACAATGTTTATTTTTTGCTGGCTAACCAAGAGGTTTCTGGATTTCACACAGATAACAATATGATGATTATGATAGAAGAAATGTTTACAGAATAAAAATAACACTCTCCAGTGGAGGATTCATAAAGTGATTATAGCCCTGTATAATGTAAATTCACTCCTGGTCATTATCAGAAAGATAGTTAAACACTCGCATTCTTTTTCAGCCAAAGACAAATTCTTAACATACAAGAGAGTGTGCTGTTACCTTGTTATGCGCTTATATAATAAGCTCTAAAAAGATGCAACAGCAGCAATTATATGCTTAAAAACAGTGCAGCAAAGGAATGTCTTATGCTATACTTTTCATATAATAATATTGGGATGGATGGACTCTCATTTGCAGAGAAAATATTTTATTTGTTGAACAAAAACAAGTAAACCTGATAAATCTTGACTGTATTATTGCTTACCTAGATATTTACAGCATTTGATATCAGAGCAGTCTCTAAAATTACTGCGTATGCATTAGAAGATGATACACCAATATGAATTAAGAGAGAACTTAGTTATCTTTAAGCCATTTTTTAATTCAATTCCATATTTCCAGCTTCACATTTTCATGGTCTTGTATAAGCAAAATAACATTTATATGTATACAAATATCAGAAATAAAAATTAAGTAGATTAATAAACTCGAATTTTTTTCTAAAAATTTGATAACCATCTTTTAGCTAACAGTAGAAAAGTCTTGACTTAATGGATTGTTTCAATGAAACCACATAATCACCATTGACAAAATATTCTGATCAAAGTGATGAAAATCAGATGTCTTTACTTAGTGATTTGCTCATAGGTATAAATGAAAACTCGAAAACCTACTGGTAATATCCTCATCATAAGCACCTCATATAAGCAATGCTAGGGGGGAAAAATCTGAATTCTCAAAGGTGAGCATCTTTTTTTTTTTTTTTTTTTTTTTTTTTTGGTACTGATGATTGGATCCAGGGGCATTCTACTTCTGAGCCTCTGAGCTACACACCCAGCCCTATTTTATTTTGAAGCAGGGTCTCGATAGGTTGATGAGAGTCTCATTACTTGCTGAGGCTGTCCTCAAACCTGCCATCCTCCTGTCTCAGCCTCCCAAGTATTGGGATTACAAACCCGACTACAGGCATGGTGGCACATGCTTGTAATCCCTGAACATGGGAGGCTGAGACAGAAAGATCGTATGTTCAAGATCAACCTCAACAACTATATAGCATCAGAAGGATGTAATACAGTTACCTTCTGAAAAGGGATTTATAAGTTCTGCAAGGCTAAGCTTTGCAAAATTGATGGTTCTGTTCTTAATAATAAAATATTTAAATCATAAAAATCTTTAGCTATAATGTGTATTTATTATCCTACAATAGGGATACTTGGTTTGGGCCAACTATTGATTTAAACACCAGACCACTCATTCAAGATGTGAATTCTGAAGAGAACATGCAAGGCAAATGGAGTAAAACAAGTCGAAAAAGGAGGCTGCTTGGCACCAGAGGCAAGGGACAGTGCATGTTCAGAGTGGCTTCACCAGGCAGGGATTCATGTAGATATTGAAGACAAGAGAATTCTATATTCTAGGCACAGCCGCCAGGCCATTTGGGGCTACAGTAGGTGATGAAGGAGGGTGTGGTTGGAGAAGAGGCCAGAGAAAAAGAGACCAAAAATATAACCCCCTTCCTCTATTGTGAAGACTTAGCCATTTTTCTGAGTGAGATAAAGAACCTTTAATACGCTTTCAGTTGAGTCATAATATAAATTGATTTCTGTTACAAAAGGACCAGGCATCCTAAAAAGTTTGTATTAGAGTGTAGTAGTAATTGTAGAAGCAGAATAAAACAAGTGCAGACAGGAGAGGATGGTGACTTGGGCCTGGAGGTAGCATCAAAATGAGGTGAGACATAGCCAGATTCTGATATATTCTGAGGGAAGAGGTAACAATATTCATCAATGGAGATGATTGGAGGTGAGAACAAGTACTTAATCACAACCCCAGGGTTTTATATTGCATAGGAGAGACGCAATTATCAATTATTGAGATGAAGGAGAATGAGCAGGTTTTGAAGAGGAAACAGATTCCAGTTTAGAGTGTTGCAAGTTGAGATAATCATAAAACATCCAAGTGCAAAGCTGGGAGTGTGCAAATAGACTTTAGTGACTACATTGGAAGGAATGGCAGGATTTGGAAGATGTCAGTTTTGGGGTGGCATTTCAGACCTTGAAACTAGAAAAGATCATCAAAGATAGAGGAAAGAATATTTCATTCCCTTTCCTGTACATTCAATTCCTTGTCTCTTTCTCTGTCCGCTTAATAGAAAATCCTAACCCCTGGTTAAACTCAATCAGCCTGCTACAAATCTAAGCCTGCACAGCTGAGAATGAAAGAAAAAAACACGCAACTTCTAATCAAGGAGAGCAATTAAGGATATATTTAGCCTTGCCTAGAAGCTCTAAGATATCTGTACTCAATTCACTGTCTCCCTCCCATAAAGACAACTATATTTCTTACTCTCTCCTTTTACCTCCAACATCCCTTCACCTAACTTTCAGATACTGACCTTGAATCTTATTTTCCTAAGAACACAAAAGCACCAGAGGAGACTATTTTAAGAGCCTTTCATTAGACAGACCTGTCTCCTCTCTCTGTCTGTATTTATGTACTCTGCTCACCTTTGTAAATGAGCAGAATTCCCCAGCGTCTCTTCAGGCCAAGGTTCATGCTTCCAACCCTCCAGAATCACTCAGATAGCGCTGCATTGAAACCACCTTCCCTCTTAGCAACAACAAACAGAAGATTCTCAGGCTCCTGGCTCTTCTAGTAACTTTGGAATCATCCTCAGTTATAAGAAAACTCCAAAAGTATTTCCCAGTACTTGCATTCTGGTTGCCTTACCTGCAGTTCTCTCTGGTTCAGACTTCTAATTCTACACTCCACTCTTACAC
Organism: Graphiurus murinus; assembly: GCA_004027655.1. Taxonomy (NCBI): domain Eukaryota; kingdom Metazoa; phylum Chordata; class Mammalia; order Rodentia; family Gliridae; genus Graphiurus; species Graphiurus murinus. Next base: position 299,478 of record PVLC010000034.1, on the reverse strand, counting down.
TGGCAACTCCTCATGTCAGCATCACTGGTTTCCTCAGTTACTCCATTTCCATATAGCATCCTCTTTCCTTCCTGTTCTGTACCCATCAACAGGCTATCATTCAGTGACACACTACCTTTTGGTCAATCAAAGTGATGTAAAGCTTATTGTATGGCTAAAACTCTACCTTAAAGAAAGGATACTGTTGTCTATTTGAAGGCAGGATGAAAACCCCTGCTGCTGAGCCATAGAACATTTTAATGTGTTCATTTATGTTAAGAGAATATTGTGTGTGACATAACTAGTATTCTTTTTGTGTGTGTGTGTGTGTGTGTGTGTGTGTGTGTGTGTGTTGGCAAGTGGTTGGGAGGGACAATCTCTATTTCTCCCAAAACAGAGGACTTCTAAAATATAGGGGCTACATCCTGTCCATCTGTCCTTCCCCAGAAGATAAGGTGTTCACTGAATGATAGTTGAATAAAAGTACGTAATTTAACACTGGCATAAAACCTAGGAAGAAAAGTTTTATTATTCCCATTTTTAACAAGAAAACTAAAGATAAGTAAATTTCTCAAGGTCACATATAACCATATTTCTCAGGTCACACAATTAATAAATCTGTTTTCAATACTCCTACACTTTAATTTCAACTGACCTTTTTCAGCTATTCATAAACTACCAATATTTTAAAATTTATTTTTATCATAAAAGCAAAAAAAGAACCAGAAGTAACTTTCTCAGAGTTAAAAATGGGACACTCAGTCTCAAAATGAGTGAGGGAAAAAAATCCTGCAGAGAATTTTATTCTGAAAGGTAGTTTTTACATTCAAATAGTTGGCAATGACATGCACTAGCATATTTTAAGGTACAAAATAACTTTTATTAAAATGTTCACATGTTGAATAAAAGTCTTTTTAGAAAACAAAACAAGACCAAAATTGAAAACTCCTAGAAATATTAGCTTTACAAGCTAAGCAAACAAAGCAATTCTTTTCATAAATATCAAAACACTAAACAGCTACCCCGGATCCTAATTCTGAATTTGCTACTCTATTCATTGCACTTTCAAAATTCCCTTTGAAATCATATTAGTGTGGAGAGTTGATTATTTTGAGTATAAGAAATAAAAGCCAACACAGCCGTTAGTATTTGACATTTAAAGATTTGCAGCCACCTGAGATCTCTGTGTAAATATTTATGAGGAAAGGCTCCCTCCTGGCTTTTATGACATGCAGTGTTTTATTTGCCAAATCTGAGCTCTGGTTCTGAATTTCCATCTTGGGGACAAATCCTTTGGCTCCACCTGGGTTAGCAAGTCTTTTGAATGAGTGCACAAATATTTTACATGATTGCACCCCCTTGTTTTTATGAAGGTCTTTTAAGTCATGATGTATTTTGGCTCATTCTTTTATATCAAATGACAAAATTGAGGCATGAAAAGGACAAGCATCCAAATATTTAGAACATCCAAGAGAAGCTAAGGACTCTTGAGCAAGATGTCGGGTTCTTTCACATGAAACCTTTCACAAAGAAGATCCATGGAAACAAAATAAAATTTTAAATAAATATTTTAATTAGTTTAAAAAAATAACAACATACTAATCATCCAGGTGTATGAAGAATTGGAAAAAAGAAAAAAAAATTTCACAGACCTCAAAATGAAACAAGATAAATGACCGAGAGAAAGGTTGAATTTTTGTTGTCATTGTTGTTGTTTTATACTAAGTAGTTTTACATTTCACCCAAATATTTTGCATATCCCCAGTCCAATGTGTCAGTTATCTCTTCAAATATTCAAATTTCTTTTCCCTCTTCACTTATGTATGTATGCTTTTCTAAAAAGTTGTAATTGCATTCCATTTTTAAAAGAAGTCTATATGAAACATTTTCTTTCTCAGGTGATTTAGTCCTCTATCCCTTAATAGCTTCTGTTTAGACCCAGTAAAAGGAATGTAACCCCTTTTCCTTTATAAGCTCGGACAATGTTTTACACAGTAAATATTTTTTTAAAATCTTGGATAAGTATATAGCTATAGAAGTAAATTATGGAGACACAGGATGGTTTTAGTGAGTAGTGCCCCTCCTTCCCCTGAATCCTACCACATTCTCAGGAAGGAAAAAGATTTAGGAGATATAATCACCTCTGCCAGTTACACAGACTGAATACTGGGAACCCAAGCATGTCTCTGCTATCAGGACCTTATTTACAAGCTCCAGCCCTTTTTACTTACATGGCTGTAAAGTCCTCTGATTTGCTACAGTGCTAAATGTGGCTGAAAGAATACCTCCCATTCTACAGATTTTTCTAGAGCTTGCTGCTTCCTCATCAAGAGATATAAACTCTTTCCTTGCTCCCGAATCTGAGTGGTTTTATAAGCTTTGCTTCTGAACAATAAAACACTGAAACTGTGTGTAACTCCTCAAGCTGGATCATAAAAGGTGATTCTGTTTCGACCTGTTTGCTATAACCTTCCCGCCCTCCTGGAAACCCTGAGCTACCATGTTAGAAGCCAACTTACCCTCTGGAACTCATGGAATGAATTTGACCCATGTAGACTGACCACACCTAGATGCTCTCATGGCTGTCTTCTATTTCTTCCTTCCCAGGGACCAGTCAGATGAAGGAACAAGCTTTTCTGTGACCCCAGGACCCTGCCATCAATTCACCTGTAGTACCTGCCACTTTCAAATCTGCTTTCAAATCACACGGCCCCAGACATCATGGAACAGAAATAAACTGCTCCTGCTGCACCCTTTTTGTATTCCTGACACATAGGATTCATGAATATATTAGTGTGGTTGCTATAAGCTATTAAGTTTCAGAGAAATTGGTTATGCAGGTATAGTACCTGGAATGGTCTCAAAATAGAAGTTCCTACTTCTAATCTGGTCTTGCTATAACTTATTTCCCACAATGATTCCAGAATCATTCTTCAAAAATGAAAATTCAACCATGTAATTCTCTCTCCTTTATTAAGTCTCCTCTACTAGCCCCTCCTTGCCTGCCTCTATAATTCTTTGTCTTCACCCTCATCTAGATCCTCAACATGGATCAATGACCCTTTACTTCATTTCTGGTCAATCACCTATGAGTCACTGTTCCAGTAACTATCAGCAAATTATATTGTCATTTATCTCACCAAGAAAGCTAATGACATTCAAGGGATAATTACCTCAACTTTCAACTTCCCATTCAAATTTAGTCACATACACAAGTATCTGTGTTCTTTTCCCCTCAGATAAGTCCAATGTCTCCACAACTTATGATGGAGTTGCATCCCAATAATTTCATTGTAAATTAAAATAATCCTTATATGCATGTCATAAATAATCCTTGAAATAAGCCTTATATGTCATAAGACTTATATGCACTTAATGGCTCCTACCCTACCACACATGAGCGCTTAGCAACACAGTGCACTATGTAGTACTGGTTGTATCTCCTCATGATCATGGCTGGCTGGGATTTGGAACTTACTGCCACTGCCCAACATCTTAAAAGGTGTCACAGTGCATATTGAAGGCCTGGTAAAAGATCAAAATTCGAAGTCCAGTATCTTCTGAATACATATTGCTTTTCATCACTGTAAAGTTGAAAAAATATAAGTCAAACCATTGTAAGTCAGGGATACCTCTAATCTCTTCCTTCTGTCCAAGGTAGAATAGTCAGTCTTATGCCTTTGTTCCCTTTTCCCACTATCACCTCTTGAAACTTGTGCCAACAGCTATCCACTCTTACCTAAACCTTCCAAATCTCATGAACTCTTGGCCATCTGTGGAATCTCCAAGAATGTTTACATTCTTTCCATCCTTAAAATCAGATTACTATGAGAATACATGCATTTCCATATTTATAGCAGCTCAATTTACAATAGCCAAACTAGGGAGCCAGCCTGGATGCCCATCAAAAGATGAATGGATTATGAAATTATGGTATATACACACAATGAATTCTACTCAGCCATAAAAAATATAACACAATTATGCCATTTATAGGGAAATGGATGGGACTCAAGAATTTTGTACTTAGTGAAATCAGCCAGTCACACAAAGTGAAAGACCATAGGTTTTCACTCATATGTGGAAGCTAGAGAGAAACTGGGAAGCAGAAAAGACCTCAGATCCTCAGATAAGTAAGGAGAGACTTAGTATGATGGGGGAGGTGGGTCTGGAGAGAGAGAGGTTGGAGGAGAAAAGGGAGATCTGATGATTTAACTATTCAAATAATCCTATGTTCATATGTGAAATTACTTGTATTAATATAAAGACTATCTATGAGGGAGTTGGAGCAGGATGGGAACAGGAGGGAAATACACATGAATGCTGCCTGCATGTATATATTTGTCACTCTGAACATCACTATGATGTATAATTACAATGCAACAGTAAAAATACATAACTAAATAATAAAGAGTCCCTTAAAACTTCTCTTCCTCCAATCTCTGGCAAATTGCATAACTTGGCTACAAAATTTTCCCAATTGTTTTATGCATTTCTCTTTGCCATAAGAATATTTTTGAGACTCTTTCCATCAATTTATGAAGTCTATCTTTCTACTCCTTGTGTCTGAGCTTTCTTGCAAATTTGTTTGACTGTCAGTATGAAAAAACAACCCAAGCTAGCCTTCAGTTAGGGGGATCTAATTATTTCAGATGTCACTGCCATCCCAGATGAGACCCCAACCCATAACAGCAACTCCAGGTGTATATTATGGGCCAGAGATGAGCTATCTCAGCAGAGCCAGACCAAATTGCTGACCCACAGAACTGTGAGCAAATAAACAATTGTTGTCTCAAGCTACCAAATTTTGTGGTGATGAAGTATGCAGAAAAGTTAACCGATATAGGGAACCTCATCATGATGTATAATTACAATGTTATGCTAAAAGTATATTAAAATAATAAGCCAGGTATAGTGGCATATGCCTGTAATCGCAGTACTTTGGAGGCTGAGGCAGCAGGATCACAGATTTGAGACCAACCTCACCAAATCAGCAAAGAGCTCAATAACTTAGTAAGACTGTTTCAAAATTTAAAAAAATAAAAAGGGCTAGGGGTACAGTTCAAAGGTAGAATGTTCTTGAGTTCAATCTCCAGCACCAAAAAAATATATTTTTTAAACTTGAAAAAAAAGTCTTAACTGATGTAGCAGTTCATATCTAGAATTAGGATGTTGCTGTAACCAAAATGGAATATAGGTGTCACTGGCCTTTGAACCAGTTGCCAGGTAGAGGTGGAAAAAAACAGCTAGAAAACTATTAACAAAGATATTAAAAGTGGTGAGAAAATTTCTAGAAGCTACAAAATGGTGACATCTCTCTAACAGGGTAGTCAGTTTTTGAACTGTCACTTGTACAAATTTGGAGAAGAAAATATGTCCCTAATGAAATTGTGGATTTTGCTAGAGGGAGGTATTACCAAGCAAATATTGAGATGAACAAAGACAGGATTGTTGCAGTGCACAAGCATAATTTTTTAGCTATTCAAATAATACGATGTTCATCTGTTTCATTCATATATAGCTTAGAACATGCTCTACTGGAAAGTAAATCTTCCTTAATTATAGTCTCTCAAAACAGGAAAGGATTCTAAAAGTAACAAATGGCTTTGTGCTAAAGATCAAATTAAATATGTAGATGGAAGATCCTTTTTGTCAATAGTTGAGAAAGATTTAAGGTAGAACATAGTAGATCTTCTTTTCTAGATAAAAGTACTTCTAATAATCTTAACGATTTTTAGAATGTCTAAGTAAAGAAGACTATCTCAAAAATACTGTGTGGAGCCAAGTATGGTGGTACAAACCTGTGATCCCAGTACTTGTGAGGCTGAAACAGAAGGATTGCAAGTTCCAAGTCAGCCTCAGCAATTCAGTGAGGCTCTCAACAACTTAGCTAGACCCTGTTTCCAAATAAAAAATAAAACTGGGATGAGGGTATAGCCTGGAAGTAAAAAGCCCCTGGGTTCTACCTCCAGTACCACACACACACACACACACACACACACACACACACACACACACACACACCTGTGGATTATAATGGGATGAACAGGAAACTCACAGAGTTTTTAAACACATTGTAACAAAATATACTAAAAAAGAGGAGACACTTAAAGATGAAAACAGAACCGTGACATGGTGATTTATACCTTTAATCCCCGTACTTGTGAAGCTGAGGCAGGAGAATTGCGGGTTTGAGGACAGCCTCAGCAATGTATTGAGACTCTCAGCAACCTAGCAAGACTGTTTCTTTTTTTTTTTTTCGGTACTGGGGATTGAACTCAGGGGCATTCTACCTCCGAGCTATATCCCCAGCCCTATTTTTTATTCTTAATTTTGAAACCGGGTCTCACTAAGTTGCGGAATGCCTCACTATGTAGCTGAGGCTGGCGGCAAACCCGGATCCTCCGGTCTCAGCCTCCCAAATGCTGGGATTACAAGCGTGCTCCACCACGCCCAGCGAGACTGTTTCAAAATAAATATTTTTCATGCTTCGAGGTATAATGCTCCTGGATTCAATCCTGAGTACTACAAAATAAAGAAAAAAAAAAGAAAAATGGCCTCAAGAAGAAGGAAACAGAACTGAAAACACAGTCACTTCTTATAGAAAAGAAAAAGCATCTCAGGAAACAAATGCAAGAAGCCAAAAGCCAGACCCAAGAGCCTCAGAGACTAATAGATGGGAACCCACTCCAAGGCAGCAGGAAAGGCCAAGACCAAGGAACTCTGCTGCCCTAATGCTAGCAAAACCTGGTGACCTGCCCTGCTGGGTTCAGAATAGCTATGTTCTAAGGACTGCTATCTCCTTCTTCCTTTCATGCATGGGAATGACCACTGCAGGCATCACTCCTCTCTGTTGTCTGCTGCCTCTGTGGACCAGAGAATTTGAATTTGTGTTCACGGGTCTACACCAAGAAAGTCTCATTTTTATTCCGACCTGATACAGACCAAACACTAACTCTGAGTATGGGGCTTTATGACAAAATTAGATGAAGAATTTTTCTTTTGTGATCCTAATATTGGCATGAGGATACTTGGCTTGTTGAAAAAATATGTGCCCTTTGAGAACACAGGCACACAGTGGTAGCCTATACTTAATTACCAGGAATTGATCCTGTTTCAACATGCACATCCATTTGCAATATGCCCCTCCCGCCATCAAAATGGAAGTCTGCTCCATCCCCATCTCTGCTCCTTGATTGCTGGCTCACCTTATGTCCTGCACTGACTTCTGGAATATGGCAGAAATAAAATTGAACAAGTTTTGAGCATAAATCTCAAGAGTCCTAACATAGAACATGCTTCTCTGACAATAATGCCATCTTGTGAACCAGCTTGGCTCTCTTGAGATTGATATTGTATAAAAAGAGATGCAGCTGTCCAAAATGTCTCAGACAGCCTAGCTGCTGCCCCAGATTCATGAAGAAGCCTAGTCAGCATCACACAAAGCAGAGAGGAGACAGGCCACCTCAGTCCATCTCCTAGTGCCAGCCAAGAACTGGGAGTACAGCAAGCTGCTATTTTAAGCCACTAGGTTTAGGAAATTATTTTATACCCAGTAGAAAACTGATACAAACTTTTTTTTTTCTTATCTGGTCAGACAAGCTTCTTGAAGGAAAGTTTATTTTTATTTTTTACTATACTTTTATTGTAATCATATATTGTAATCATATATCATATTGAGGTTTTGTGTGATAGGAAAAATACATGCACTTAGAACCCCGAGGTATTTCCCTCTTGGAAATTTAATTTTAAATCTATTCCTTTGTACTGCTTTTTTATGTTCTTTTTAGGACATACATTTACTTGAATAATTTTAAAAGCCACAATTAACATTACCTTGATATTAAAAAATATTTACACCTGGTCATTTCACCTTAACAAACTGCAGGATTGTTTTTTACTCAATAGTGGGACTGATAATTGTAGTGTCTATTACATAAATTTTCTTTTGAACATTATGTTGATAAATAAATACAGCACCTTTTTAAAGTGCCTGGTAGGTAGTAAATGTATGAAGTGTATGATGCCTATTATTTCTAATCAATTTTATCATTATAACTAACCTCATCTGATTCTTATTTTTGTATTTTGCTATAAAACTATTCTTTGATTATTAGTAGTCACAAGGTATAATTGGAATCCCCAAAAGAGAAGAGATAGGAAATGGGGTAGAAAAAAATATTTAAAGAAATAATTTAAGATTTTTCAATATTAATGACAGACACTAAGCCCCAGATCCAAGAAGCTTAGAGAACACCAAGCAAGTTAAGTACCAATGAGAGAAAAAAAAAAACCTCAATATCCAAACAATCAAACAAAAATTCATGGACCATATCATTCAGACTGCTAAAAAATCACAATCTTAAAAACAACCATAGAAAAATAAGCTCATACATACAAGAAAGAATGACTTATTAATTGAAACTTTTTGTCAAAAACTATGCAAGCCCAAAGACAATTAAATAATTTTTTTTATTTATGCAAGTTCACCTATCAAAAAGGGACATCTTTAAAGTGAAATAAACTCTTAAACCAGAATTCTATACTTAGCAAAATTAGAAGTTAAAATTTTCTCATATAAAAAATGGAGAAAACTAATTGCCATCAGAGTTGCACTACAGGAAATGTTAAAGGAAGTTCTTCAAGAAGAGGAAATATAATAGTAATAAATCTGGATCTAGAGCAAGAAATGAAGAGATAGGAAATGGAACAGATTAAGCAAAACAGATTTATGTTCATTGGAATTATATTAAAGATAACTATGTATTGCATATTTATAGCATACGTATCATGAAGAACACAAAAAATGCAAGAGAATAATTTGGAATATGTTAATGATTAATACAACATATGAAAAATACATTATTTGAACATAGACTTTGATTAGAGATATATACAACCAATCCTAAGACAATCATTAAAACAATTAAAGAAATTGATTTATTTAATAAAAGTATCTTAATATTTAGATGTAAATTGAAGAGTGAATGATTTATTAGATATTACTGCCTTTCAGTATTGCTTGCTTTTATAGACCCCTTGAATATTGCTAACTCATGTAAATGCTTCCTATCGCAATGCCCATACCCCATAATCAAGTACTTATTCAATTATTATCTCTAGGGGAATTATCTTGTCTTTGTACAATGACTGTAATTTTCTTGATGTTAGAAGCTTTGCTTTCTATGTCTTAGGTCTACCAGACTTCTCAGCACATGACATGTGTTAAACCCAGTATTATTTATAGGTGAGAGCCTCAGTGGTAGATGGTGAGGTTTTCTTAACTTTATCTGCTGTCTCAGTTCTTTCCTATTTCAGGCACTGACCTCAAACTGCCAATGCTGGCCTCTGGCAGATGCAACCATAACACAGTTTTACTTTTCACTTGGCTACTTACGCCTGCCCTAAATGCAAGTTCAATTTATCGTATTTCTGACATTATAGTTATAGTTCGCTTCTCAACAAAAAAGATTGTCTTTGCTGTTACTGTCAGCCATCTTTGTTTTATTTAGAATCCCTGTCCAAAAAAAAAAAAAAAAATGGATAAAGCAGAGCAGAATATCAAGGAATGTTATGTGTTCTCATATTATCGGTGGAAAGACAGACTGGATGAGCCACTTAAGCTCTTTTAAATCTGAAATTCTGTGGTTTTCTTTTTGTACCTCCACTAAAGATGGCAATAAATGCCATAATCTCATAAAGAAGACACCATGACTCATAATTGAGAAAGGAAGCACACTATAAGACATTTCAGTTCCTTATTGCAAGGGCACTACATTGATGGTTGATTCGTCATATATATTTTGGTGGAAGACACCAAACCTTTCCATACAACACAGACACATGACCAGTACTCAGTTCTTTTTTTTTTTTTTTTTTTTTTTGCGGTACTTGGGATTGAACTCAGGGGCATTCTACCTCCGAGCTACATCCCCAGCCCTATTTTTTATTCTTTATTTTGAAACAGGGTCTCACTAACTTGCAGAGTGCCCCACTAGGTAGCCGAGGCTAGCCGCAAAACCAGATCCTCCAGTCTCAGCCTCCCAAATGCTGAGATTACAAGTGTGCGCTACCACGCCCGGCTCGGTACTCACTTCTTGAGTCTGATGCACAGCTACTTTTTTTTTATATATAATAATTGGTTCACTGTAATCATACATCATTCTTAGCTACAAGCTGATAAAGGCATATATGCACACATTTCTCATTTAACTCCTTCCCCAATTCCCACCCTACTCCCTTGCCTTTCCTCCTTCTCAAGTTCAGTTTAGTGATTGACCTTGATATATTTGTGAAAGTACATTGTGTGCATTAGGGCATCCCCCATGGCCCCCCCATCCCCTGCACATCCCCTTCAGTTAAGTCAACTTCTTTGCTTATCGAGAGTTTCTCCTTTTTCATTTGGAGTCCCTCCTATGCCCCATCTTTTCCCTACCTAGTATCCGCATATTAGGGAGAACATATGCTTCTTTACTCTTTGTGACTGACTAATCTCACTTACCATAATGTTTTCCAGTTGCATCCATTTCCCGGAAAATAACATGATTTTGTTCCTCTTAATGGCTGAGTAAAATTCCATTGTGTACATATCCCATAGTTTTGTAATCCATTCATCTCTCGATGGACACCTTGGCTGTTTCCATAGTTTGGCAATTGTGAATTGTGCAGCTATAAACAAAGATACACATGCATCAGTCTGATAGTTTGGTTTCCATTCTTTTGGGTAGATACCCAGAAGTGGTATTGCTGGATTATATGGTAGGTTCATTCCCATTCGTCTGAGGATCCTCTATACTGTTTTCCAATGCACTAATTTGCAATCTCACCAACAATGTATTAGGGTTCCCACTTCTCCTCACCCTTGCCAGTATTTGTTGTTGTTTGTATTTTTTATGATTGCCATTCTGATTGGAGTTAGATGAAATCTCAAGGTAGTTTTGATTTGCATCTCTCTGATTGCTAATGATGTGGAACATTTCCTCATACATTTATTGGCCATTTGTATTTCTTCTTTTGTGAGGTGTCTATTTAGATCCTTTGCCATTTTTTATTGGATTGTTTGTTTTCTTAGCTGTGATTTTCTTGAGTTCTCTGTATATCCTAGATATTAGACCTCTATCAGAAGAGTAGCTGGCAAAAATTTTCTCCCACTCTGTGGGTTCTCTGTTGAGGTTCTTGATAGTTTCCTTTGCTGCACAGAAGCTCTTCAGTTTAATGCAATCCCATGTATTGATCTTCCTTTGAGTTGCTTGTGCTTTTGGGGTCTTATTGAGAAAGTTTTTACCTGTGCCTATGTGTTGAAGTGTTGGTCCTATGCCCTCTTCAAGTAGCTGCAAGGTCTCTGGTCTGACTTCCAGGTCTTTGATCCACCTTGAGTTGACTCTTGTGCAGGGTGAGAAAGTGGGGTTTATTTCCATTTTCCTGCATATAGTAAACCGGTTTTGCCAACACCATTTGTTAAAGAGGCTATCTTTTTTTCCAGTGTATATTTTTGGCTCCTTTGTCAAAAATCAATTGACTATAAGTACGTGGGTCTGTTTCTGAGTCTTCTATTCTGCTCCATTGGTCTATGTGTCTGTTTTCGTGCCAATACCATGCTGTTTTTATTATTGTGAGTTTGTAGTAGAGTTTGAAGTCAGGTATTGTGATACCTCCTGCATGGTTCTTGTTGCTAAGAACTACTTTGGCTATCCTGGGCTTTTTGTTGTTCCAAATGAATTTAAGAACTGATTTTTCTATGTCTGTGAGGAGCGACCTTGGTAATTTAATGGGTATTGCATTGAATCTGTAGATCACTTTTGGGAGGGAGGATGGCCATTTTGATGATATTATTCTGCCTATCCAAGAGCAAAAAAGACCTGAAACAACAGAGAGAGAATCCAGGCAACTTTAGGGTCAGGTTGATACATTTTGTTATCAGAGCCTACAGAAGAATGACAGCAGAAACCAGAAAAGGAAGACTGAATTTATTATTTGATTACTGCATGCAGATAGTGGATTGAATAAATATCAATTTATAAATGACATGCTATAGCATGTCATGCAGAAATAAGAAACACTTATTTCTGCACCCTGGCTACAAAGTCACAGAGTGAAAATACCTACATATTTCCAGAAAAGGATAAATAAAGAAAAAAAAACTTTCTTTAAGGAAAAAACAATATATAATGTGTATAGGAAATGCATTTGTCAGCTTTAGATACTTTAATTGTTGGCACTCTAAATACACAAGTTTCTAAATTACTCACTTAAAACAGATCTCAGTAAAAACTCAACTTTTTTTTAAAGTAAAGCAATTAAAGCTTTCAGAATGCACAATGGCTTTTTATACGCTACTGCCCCATCTCACTGTAAATCTTATTATATTTGACAGCTTAATGATAATAAAATCAACTCCTCAAATTTGTTTTCAATTTTTCTGTGTATTTCAAAATAGTTCTAATGAGATATATGAAAGATGTAGAGATAACATGTGTCAAAACTGAGAAAAATTATGTTTTATAGTTATGCCAATTATCAAATCTCTAGCCACTATCTTTGTCATTCCTTTTTTCTATCATTACTACTTTAGAGTTGTTTAGACACATGATATCCTAATGGAAAGTGGAATCATAGTATTGATTTTGAATAATGGAATACAATACCCAGGATAGTGAAACAGGTATATATAGAAAGAGCAAACATTTAGATTGATTTATTGAGGAATAGATAACAATAATTTGCGTGTGTGTGTGTGTGTGTGTGTGTGTGTGTGTGTGTGTGTGTTATTGAGGATTGAACCCAGGGGCATTCTACCTCCAAACTACACTCCCAGATCTTTTTATATTTTTGTTTTGTTTCTTCAAACAGAGTCTCTCTAGTTTGCTGAGAGTTTCACTATGTTGCTGAGGTTGACCCCAAACCTGAAATCCTCCTGTCTCCACCTCCCAAGTTCTAGGATTACAGAGGTGTGCCACCACACATGGCTATAATCATAAACTTTTAAGGTAAGGAAAAGTAGAATAACAACATATAGACACTTGTACTCCACTCTTCTTGTTGATCATCAGCTTCAGATTCTGTGCTTTAATTTCTATAGCACAATAACTCACAAGTTAGAATCATATTGTAAAGTACTCTGCTTTAAAAATTTCTCCCTAAGGCTACAAGACTTTGGAAATGTTTAAAAAAAATACACATCATGACCAAGTACAGATGTGAAGTGATGTAGATATAATGAGGAGAAGACGTGTGGACTGGAATAGGAAGGAGCATCTTGGGATGAGTTGGGAGCTGGGTAGAAACAAACTCACCAATGGAACCAGAGTCTAGATGCCAGAACTAAATGCAGATAATGGGAAGACACTACAGGAGCAAATGCAGTGTCTAAGATGTGAGTACAGATTCAGGCACGAGGGAGAGAGAGCAGGAAAAGCAATGTTCTTTCACATCACAATATGCTCCATGTAGTATTTCTCTGGATGGAATACATAAAGTTGAAAATCCTTGTATCCAAATCTGGGCCCAGGCATTTTCCAGGTTTATTTAGTTTTGGTGAATGATTTATCTGTAAGATTTTGTTATTTTCATCTATAATACAGGAGTTTTATTTGCCCAAAGAGTTGATTGAGTGAAAATGCAAAGATTCAGTAAGAGTTTAATCAGTTAATACGGAATTATCATGAAATAATATTAGCTAAAATAGTTGTTGTAAGGGTGGAAGTGTGTGGATACTGAGTGTCATAGACTCAGTTACAAAATCAGCATTGTAAATATTTTCAATGTTATATTTAAAAGTAACAATATTTTCATTTGATCTGGGATAGTATCAAATTTGATATTTCACTGCTTCTGATATGGCTGAGGAGTTCCTGTTTGGCCTAAACCTCATGCAGATGGAGAGCATTAACCAGGGAAAAATTATTTTAAAACAATCAACTAAAGCAACTAAAGACTCTGAATACCAGAAATAAGCTGGCGTTGTAAGTGTTGGAGGGGAGTCAACCCTTGAAGAAAGGGAATAGGATCAAAAGAATTTTCCATTTTATGACTTGTACCTGACAGAAGTTTCTGGCCTTACCAAGGGCAGAACCTAGAATTCTAATAAAAACTCAGAATTATTCTGTGTGTGTGTGTGTGTGTGTGTGTGTGTGTGTGTTTGTTTGTGTGTGTTGCTGTGGATTGAGCCCAGGGACATTTACTTCTGAGCCATACCCTCAGCCCTATTTTATTTTTTGGTTGGAAACAGGTTCTCACTAAGTTGCTGAGAGCCTCACTAAGTTGCTAAGGCTGGCTTCCAACTTGTGATCTTCATGTCTCAGTTTTCCAAGTACTAAGATTACAAGTGTGCACCACCACATCTGGCAAAAAAAAAACCCATCTATTAAATTTAAAAAGCAGAATGCAGACTACAGCTACTAGAAAGTGAGGAAGAAAATCTTAGAAAAGAGTGAGTCAGAGAAAGGAAGTTCATCCTGTGAAAATAAAATTCTTTACAAATCTCCAGCTAATCCTGAATCATATATCCGTAGGACAGATTCCAAAGCATCCTAGGCCAACAAAACAGACAAACAAATAATGTCAGATATTGCTCAACATGGGGAAGATGAACTTTATAGTCTGATGCCATCTCATTTATGTGACTGCTTACATAAAGAAAACCCCCAAAAAATCTCTCCTGAGAGGTTAAACAGAATCCAGATTCTCTACATCTCTTCAGAGGTAATAAATGGAAAAAATGTCTCTGTAATGTGAGTCACAATATCCAAAAATCAATCCAAAATTAACCAACATGTGAAGAAAATAAGATCCATTTTTAAGGAGAAAAACAAAATAATAGAAACCAATCCCATCATGACTCAAAAGTGAAAATTAAAACATACATACTTATAAAAGTAACTATAATTAGGTTTAGAAAAGGAAATTATTATGCTTATAGTGAAGAAAAGTTAGGAGATGTCAGATAAGAAATTGAAATCCCTAAATGACCAAATAAAAGTTTTTAAGAAATCACTAGCTCCATTGGAATGCCAGTCATCAGGGATATGTGGCGAGGCGGGGTGGGGGGAACTCACCAAGTGCTATGTACACGATTTCTCTATTACTCTGAACTACATTATTACGTAAGACTAAAATGCATCAATAAAATTATACTAAAAAAAGAATACAAACAATAATAAATGCTGGAGAGGATGTACAGAAACAGGAACTCTGTTGGTAGAATTATAAATTAGTACAACCACTACAGAGATAAGTAGGAACACTCCTCAAAAGATGAAGAATGAAACCAACCTATTACCCAGCTATGCCCCTCCTCAGCATCTTTCCAAACAGCTGAAGTTTTAATACTATAGTGATACTTGTATACCCATGTTTGTAGTGGCACAATTCACAATTGCCAAGTTAAGGAACCAATTTAGGTGTCTGTCAACAGATGGATGGATTTTGCTTGGCCATAAAGAAAGAAAAAATTATGTTATATATAGGAAACTGGATAGAATTTTTGAATATTACCCTAATTGAGATCAGTCAGTCTCAGAAAGTCATGGGTCATGTTTTCTCTTATATGTGGAAGCTAGAGAGAAAATATGAATGAAATGGAATTTCAGATAAAAGGTATAAATAGAATAGTGAAAGGTTATGGGAGAGGAGAAGAGTTGAGAGAAAAGGAGGCTTCAGGAAGGAAACAGATCAAATAATGTTATGTTCATATATTTTAAGATATTGCTACCAATTTCACTATTGTGTACAAGAATGAGGAGAGTGAGGCAGGAACAGGAGGGAAACATATCAAGTGATGTGTGCATACGTAAATATATCACTCTGAATCTCCTTGTGTTGTGAGATGCAATGTAATAATACAATAGTTTTTTTTTTTTAAATCACTGGGTTGAAATGTTGGACCTATGCCCTCTTCAAGTAGCTGCAAATTCTCTGGCTTGACATCTAGGTCTTTGGTCCATCTTGAATTGACTTGTGCAGGGTGAGAAAGTGGGGTTTTTTTTTCCATTTTTTTCTGCATATGGTTAACCAGTTTTGTCAAACTATTTGTTGAAGAGGCTATCTTTTCTCCAGGGTATGTTTTTAGCCCCTTTGTCAAAAATCAATTGGCTGTAAGTGAGTGAATTTGTTTCTGAGTCTTCTATTCCGCTCCATTGGTCTATGTGTCTGCTTTTGTGCCAATACCATGCTGTTTTTATTACTGTGGCTTTGTAGTATAGTTTGAAGTCAGGTTTTGGGATGATTCCTGCATGGTTCTTGTTGCTGAGAACTACTTTGGTTATTCTGGGCTTTTTGTTGGTCCAAATGAATTTAATGACTGATTTTCTATGTCTATAAGGAATGACCTTGGTAAATTAAGGGGTATCACATTCAATTTGTAGGTCACTTTTGGAAGAATGTTCATTTTGATATCTATTATGCTTATCCAAGAGCATGAAAGATCTTCCCATTTTCTATGGTCTTCTTTGATTTCTTTTTTCAGTGTTTAAAATTTTTACTGTAGAAGTTTTTTACCTCCTTGATTAGGTTTATTCCTAGGTATTTTATTTTGGGGTGTGATATCATGAATGGAAAATTTTTTCTGTATTTCTTTTTCAGTGGATTTATGGTTGGCATACAGGAAAGTTTCTGACTTTTTAAGACTGATTTTATATCCAGGCGCTTTGCTGAATTTGTTGATCAGTTCTATAAGCCTTTTGGTTGAGTTTGTTGGGTCTCCTAAGTATAGTATCATGACATCTGCAAGATTGCATTAAACTGAAGAGCTTCTGTGCAGCAAAGGAAACTGTCAAGGCCATCAACAGAGAGCCAACAGAATGGGAGAAAATTTTTACCAACTACTCCTCCAATAGAGGACTAATATCTAAAATACACAGAGAACTCAAGAAACTCACTGCTAACAAAACAAATAACCCAATCAAAAATGGACAAATGAACTAAATAGACACTTCACAAAGGAAGAAATGCAAATGGCCAATAAATGTATGAGGAAATGTTCAACAACATTAGGAGAGAGATGCAAATCAAAAGTACCCTGAGATTTCACCTAACCCCAATTAGAATGGCAATCATCAAGAACACAAACAACAAATTCTGGAGAGGCTGTGGAGAAGTGGGAACTCTAAAACATCAGTGGTGGGATTGTAGATTAGTGCAACCAGTTACACACTATGGAGGATCCTCAGATGAATGGGAATGAAACTACCATATGATCCAGCAATACCCAAAAGAATGGAAACCAAACTACCAAACTAATGCATGCATATCTATGTTTATAGCTGCACAATTCACAATTGCCAAACTATGGAACCAGACAAGCTGTCTATGAACAGATGAAAGGATTAGAAAACTATGGGATATGTACACAATGGAATTTTACTCAGACATAAAGAAGAACAAAAACATGTCATTTGCAGGAAAATGGAGGGACCTGGAAAACATTATGTTAAGTGAGATTAGTCAGGCACAAAAAGTAAAAATAATCAATGCTCTCCCTAATTTGGGGGAGATAGGGATAAAGTGGGTCATAGGAGTGACTCTAGATGAAGAAGGGAAATCTTAGATGAGCAAAGAATGTGACCTATCTGAAGGTGATGGGGAGGGGTGCACCCTAATGTAGGAGATGCACATTCACAAACATATCAAAGTCAATCACTAAACTGAACATGAGAAGGGGGAGCAGGGAGGGAATGGAGTAGGAATGGAGAAGGGTTAAATGAGACCTGTGTGCATGTATGCCTCTACCAGTTTGTACCTCACCACAATGTATAATTACAATACACCAATAAAATTAAAAGAATATTCAACAGGAAAAAAATCACTAATAATCTTACCAGAATGTATAGGGAAGAAGGAAGGGGGTAATGGGATGGGGTTAGAAGGGAACCATACCAAGACATGTTGTGTGTATAAATGAACATAAAAGTTTTAGACTCACTAGAATGTACAATTAAGTTACACCAACAAAGTTCTAAAATATATTGTATAATAATTTATATTATAATATATGTCACACAATAAAAATTCACTACATTGGCTTAACGGAAAATAAAGATTATACCAAAAAGCCAGTGAACTTGAAGGTTAAGTAATTGACCTTCTCTAAAATAAAGAATAAAGAGAAGAATAATTGAAAAGTAAAATGAATAAAGCACCAGGTACATGTGGAATAATAAAAATGTTTAATGTTTATGTATCCATAGTACATTTGGGATTAGAGAATACCAGTGAAACTGTAGCAGAAAAAAATTAAAGAAAACCACAGTTTATACATCATGGTCAAATTTCTAAGACTGATGATAAAGAGGAAAATCCTGACAGCAGTCATATCCAAGTGTCACTTTACATACAGAGAACAAAGCTGGATAATGATATGAAAGCCAATCAGATACAAGATTTGTTGAGCAAGATCCCCAAGTCTGTCTGTGCATCAGGTTTACCTGGTGGTAATTAATACAATTAGTAGATTTGTATAACATAGAAAATGATGATTTAAAGTGTCTAGTGCTGGGCTCGAATTTCTATACTGCTTTAATATTTTCCTTGGATTATTCTCTGTAGAATTTCTAGATGTTGTCTTTGGAATCCCCTGCCCTAGAATGTAGATTGTACTGAAGTTTTTCATGATATGTCTTAAATCTAGCAACAGGGTCACTGGTCACTGAATTTGTCAAATACAAAGCTGGGATCATTCTTGACTCTTCTATTTTTCTTTCACACGCCATAATGGCAAGTCTTATCAGCTCCATTTTGACAATATATCCCAGATCCAATATTTTCTCTATAATTCCATCATTAATTCCACTGCCTGCCCCTGTGTCAGTTGTTCTACTTTTATTGTCTAAGCATGACTATTTTATAATCTAATAAGTGGTCTTCTCCACCACTAATCCCTCCTTCTTTTCTATATCCTGTTTACTAAAAAGGAATTGGTGGAGTTCCTGATTGTCTCACTTATGGAAGCTTCCTATTGTTCTTTCTTTCCTTACAGCATTTGGCTTTGCAAGGTTTTTTTTTGTTTGTTTTTGTTTTTGTTTTTTTTTGCGGTACTGGGGATTGAACTCAGGGGCATTCTACCTCCGAGCTACACCCCCAGCCCTATTTTTTTATTCTTTATTTTGAAACCGAGTCTCACTAAGTTGCGGAGTGCCTCACTAGGTAGCTGAGGCTGGCCGCGAACCCGGATCCTCCGGTCTCAGCCTCCCGAATGCTGGGATTACAAGCGTGCGCCAC